>JBBPRF010000035.1:0-112796 GCA_038092875.1 Lanmaoa pseudosensibilis | reverse complement strand
CTGTCCATCCAGTTCCAGGTCCTTCACTTGGACAGTCCCAGAACCGAGCTGAGAATCGATTTGATGGAGATCAAGTTGACCTGGCTTGAGAAAGTGGCCTAGGGTTCTCCTCAAGAGAAAAGAAAAGAAGCGTCGTTGAATAGTGGACGGGACTGCGAAATCAAACATAGGAAGTCCTGAAAACCAGGAGGAGTACCACGAAGACATGGTGACTGTGGGGTTCAAACAAAGCAGGAGAGCATGTCCCGGGTAGAAATTTGTAGTGGTAGAAGAAGCTTAGCGTGCGTACTGGCTGGCGCTGCGGAGGATGCCCCGCTCAGGGACTTGGGTCTGGAAGGCAGGTTGGCAAGACGTATACTAAGTAGGTCACGCCAATACAAATCTGGATAATGGCCCCTGTTTTTGGCAAGTCGCCCCTTTCCGAGTGTTGAACATGAACGGGTCCATTAATGATTTCGTGCAACGGTGATCGATGTGCACCAGGTCGACAGTGGGTAAAAATAATTCCTACTTGCACTACTACAATGCATGGACGAGGGAGTGAACATCAGTCGACATCCATACCCATGGATTGGCCATCTCCCTTGATGAGGGCACTCAGGTTCTTGCTTGGTACTTTGATTTTCTCCAACTCTTTCTCGGTGGATGAAGATTCCACCGCCATTGGCTCCACAAGTCTGACAGATGTCGACTTGGCTGCCAATTTTTTGGCCCGATATGCACGTTGCTTTTCTCGAGCAACCACCATTCTGTCGGACCGTGACCGTGAGTGGTTGAGTGGCAGAGCAAGTAGCTAAGACCTACCTTTGCTTCCAGAATGCATGTTCCCGACGTTGCTTGATCTCCCCAATCCGTTTCATCGCCTTGATCGTAGTCTGCACCAGCTCGCGATCGTAGCGAACCGGGACATTTCTGCGCTTCTCGAAATCGATTGTGGCATCCTGAGAACATACAACATGGTGTCACAACAGGGACGGGGACACACATGCTTGTCATACTCACAATGGTCATCTCCTTGCCAGCTGCTTTTCGGAAAGCCTTTGTCCACCGTACCTTGCGCGGATTGCGTTTCATTCTAACCGCTTCAGCCATTAATGGAGATAAAATAAAAGCGTGATGACAACTGACTTGAAGTTCTTGTGACATCTACGGCCAGATGAATATGGTGATGACCTCGAGAAACAATACGCTTACTTGGAGGTGCAAAAACGAAAGACTTTGGCATCGTTGCGAACAAACGCCGTTCCTGACGCAAATCAGGCAACGCTTTCTAAAGTGTAACTGATATTTCCTTACCGTGCCCCGGGTAGACACTCGTCGAGCAGAAATAACACTTTTCTATACGCATGTCGAGGAGAGATGGCCGTGGGAATTGTATGTGACTGACACCAACATGCAGCGTGCAAAACATTTCCCGGGCCATCACTCTCCTCGCATTCTAGATTACATTTGCAACTCTACATCTGCAGGTCCAAAGCTGTCTCCAACATTCAAGCCATTCCAGAACCAATATCACCCGCCAAAACCTTCACATCCGGGCGCTCGGTGTATCCCTGGTGTCATTCGACACGAAATGCAGGCACAGATCGTCCCTGACTTCGCCAGCCCGAATGCCTACCACACTTAGTAGTGTATCACTCAGGCCATGCGTTTCCTCCGCTAATCCTTGCACATAAATGCGCGCCTGTAGCTTCTCCCGCCTGTGATGCGTCGTGGGAAGAAGCCGATATGCCCGTGAGATACAAAGTCTCTTTGTCGCCCCTCCTGTTTCACGCGGCCAATCTGATGTCCAGTCCGAGGAGGTTGGTGAATTGCTCCCGCTGCTCATTGCCGCGTTGGGAGAGATGCTTTGGCCATTGACGTCACCAACTTCGCAAGTCGAAGATCTGTCGCCATCGACCGCGTCCTCCTGCAAATTAGCCTCTACCTCCAGACATGCATAGTCTTCTGCGTTTGAATCGAGCCCAAAGTATTTGCCTAGACTTGAATTCGTCAAGAGACGGAGCCATGATCGCCTCTCGTACCCAGTTGCACAAAATATTGCATCGTACGAACTTTCATAGATATCGCGCGTCAAGGTTTGTTGCAAGATAAGGGTTAGAGGTTCCAATTCAGTTCGTGATGTTCCAGCATTACTGATGTGTGAGGTTTCTGCGGATAAAACCTCCGAATGGGTCAGAATGGTGAATTTAGGTTTTGTCAAAGGCATGGTGCGTTTAGTGCGCCTGGATATCCCCTCATCAAGCTTTTGATCGTACATAATTTCGTATAACTGGATTCGTGAGTAAGGTCATTTTGTTCTCAGGAAAAACAAATACTCTGACCGATTCTAGGGTTTGAGGATTGATGACTCCATAATTAGCACTTGCATATTCGAGGCAGAGTTTCTGTCTAGCGGAATGAGACGACAGCCGAAAAATCTCATTAGTAGCTAGAAACTCTGTGTTGGTATCATCCCGGGAGAAAGCTTCGCATTGCGTTGACCACTTACTTTCTGGATTGAAAATCTCGTTGACAAATGGTGAGTCGTCGCTTGGTTTCAGGGATCCTTTGCGAATAATGAGGTCGAGGGTATGTGCCTTCTCTCCGGTGACCGGTATAGTAGCCAGCCGCGAATGGAGGTCTATTACAATTTCCGCAGCGGATTGACCGGACCCAATGACTGCGATACGCAGCGGACTTCTGCCAGGATTACATGATTGTAGTGAATTCAGCAGAGGAATAACCGACGTCAGATATGTCGAGCTGTGGATCATGCGCTCTTGAACCCAAGTAGTTGCGAGTGGTCCCGGAATACGGGGTGAGCCACCTGGGGATATGATGAGATTTTCTGAGTCAAATGGTAAGCGCTGGCTCGTGAGTGGACGCATAGTCATACTTGCTAGACGCACGACATGTTGACCAGTTGACAGGACTCGAGAATGTACTTGTATAGTGAACGTATCCACTTCTCCAAGCGCAACGACTTCTTCGCCGAAAGCAACCTTGACACCCCTGTCTTGCACATATTGAGCCGCCCAAGACAGATAATCAGAGTATTCTTTCCGAGTGGGAATAGTGCGGCCACGATTGATGAAATCCAACAGACGGTTTTGTGAATGCAAGTAGGAAATGAAAGTGAGTGGGCTCTGGGGGGACCGCAAGGTAGCCAGGTCTTTAAGGAAGCTAGTCCATAACTATCAGATAACAGTAACGAAGCGGAACATCGGGGACATCACTTGCCTGATCTGCATCTGAGCACCGGGTAGAAGCATTGCTGGATGCCATTTGAACTCGTCATGTCTTTCAATGAAAAACAGCCTGTCAATGGAAATGGGTGACTGACATGATCATCAGGAGTGATGTAGTAAACACAGGTGAACGAATGACTCTCACACCGAGCTGATTCTCGAGAAATGCGCCAGCGATCGCAAGGTTGGAGGGCCCAAACCCAAGGCCTATAACATCGTATACTTGCATTGAAGGATTGACAGACATGTGGAATTCGTTGGACGCCGCTGGTGAGATGCAACTCTTAGAGCACGAAGAACGGCAGATTTTTTTTCCGACGGTGAGAGGCCGGTCCTGGTGACGGACAGACTTGGGGATGATTCGGACTATATAAACGCTACTGAATTACCGAAAGTTGAGCTTGGAGACAGAGTCTTGGCCGAGACTGGCAGCCATGTCGGAAGATCGACGGAACCGCTACTAGAAAAAATGACATCTACAGAGCGACTACTCCCTTGCAGCATATTTCGGGTTCTGGAAAACACGACCAGAACACGAGACTACAAAATAGATGAATAAATAGGTCCCTACTAGTAGACGAGTCGGTGACTTTTGAATAGTTTTGACTCCGCGCTCTCTTATCAGATAACGCACCACCACCATCATGTCCTCCGCAGGCCCAGTCAGCGGCGCCTACAGGGCGATCCAGTTGCCAGATTTCTCCGACAACCGCCGCAGAAATCACAATGTCCATTCGCTCTTCCACCAATTAGCACTAGACGAACGCCTTTGCACTCATGTCGACAACATAACTCTCGACGCCCTCGTTCTTGTAGCCTACGCAAACCTGCTCGGCATGTATTGCGGGGTCACCGATGTGCTTCTCTCTCTGGAGGGCTTGGATGGCACACCTTCACCATTTCGATTGCGATGGGATGAAACTACGACGTGGCTGAGTGCTTTCGAGGTGGCGAGTGTCGCTCTTAAACAAACCAGACAGCAGTCAGGTTCCCCCTCAACCTCCCAGCCACTTGAGATCTTGGAACTAGTGACTGATCAATCTCCGTTTATCGCAGTCTTCCGGGATTCCTCTCGAGCCACTAGTTCCTCATCGTCTGCAATCTCAGCGCTGCTCTCGCGACTACCTTTGCTGATCCACACAGGAGATGGGTTCTTAAATCTTCACTCGCCGTCCAATTGGTTCTGCTCCTCCATGGCATCTATGCTCCTCCGTCAAATAGTTGCAGTGGTTGCACAAGTTCTCCCCGATGTAACACAGAAGATAGCTGTGCCCCTCCATCTGAACAACGATCTCACCTCCGTCGTCGAAGCTCTGCCAGAACACGAACGAGCCCTTTACTATTCGCATATACCTCCAGCTCGCTTCGCAACCGACTATATTCTCCCACATTCAACCTCCAATCCAGACGCGACAGCTGTGCAGTGGTACCCCGATCTGTCACTTGACACGGCGGTGCTTCGAACTGCAGAATGCTTGTCTTACAGCGATCTCAACCATACTGCGAACCGTTTCGCCCGCTTCCTCCTCGGTAGGGGACTTTCTCCAGAGGATCGGGTCGCAGTTTGCATGGACCGTGATCTCATGTTCCATTCAGTCTTCTTTGGCATTCTACGCGCCGGTGGATGCTATGTTCCGGTCAGTGCTGGTTTCCTTTGTGTATCTCCTTGTTCACGACTGTACCGTACAGATCGATCCGGAACTACCTACGGAAAGGAAGCTTTTCATTGCGAGGAATTCCTCGGCGAAATTTGTTATTATGTCGTCTCAGTCCTATGCACCTTCGGATCTTTTCGGGGAGTTATCAATTGATATCCATGACATTTCTGTACAAGAGACTATCTCCGGTATGAGCGCTGCCGAACTCGACCTTGTACTTCCAGAAAATATAGCATACATGTTATACACTTCTGGTATGCATTACTGCAGCGCTTATGTTTGGGAGAGCCTGACTCAAGTTTGTAGGCACCACTGGAAATCCCAAAGGTTGTCTCATGACTCACAACGGTCTCTCTCAGGCAATCCTAGCCCTCAGTTCCTTCCCCACCAAGGTCAAGATGGCGGATGTTCGCAAGGGGAAATACCTGGCTATCGCTTGTACGTCATCCTTCAATTCCTTCAATTCTCAGGTTTGTGACAAGTACTGTCCTCTGCCTACCAGCTATAGCCTTCGATGTTCATCTTGCAGAAATTCTTATTCCGCTGGCTCTGGGGATGACATTGGTTTCTGCAAAACGCGGGGAGCTTCTGGAAAACTTACCGCTGTACATCAGTCTCCTTGGAATCACGCACGTCGGTCTTGTGCCTAGCTTAATAGATGCCACTATGTGTGCCGTCGAGGATGATCGGAAGGGAGAGGAAATGAAACTCAGATATATTGCTAGCGGCGGGGAGAAAATCACTGATTCTGTAAGTCGCATTTTTCCATTTGACTGCAACGAACCTTATTCTATCGGCTGTTCTCCCCCAGATCCTTGATAAGTGGGCTGACCATCCATTTGTCAGACTCGCTAATTTTTATGGGTAAACAATCTCTTACTATCTCCGAGTCTGTAATAGGCTAACTGGGCTATAGTCCTAGTGAGGTGACCATAGGTTGCTGTGCGCGATTCATGGATGGAGACATCCCTAGAGAAAATGTCGGCCGAGCGTTTGCTAACGTCTCCTCATACGTGGTTGATAACAACCTCAATATTCTTCCTCGAGGAGTTGTCGGCGAACTTGTGGTTGCGGGGCCACTCGTTGGACGAGGGTATCATGGACTTCCTGGCCTCACCGCTAAGTCCTTCATGGAGTGGCCGTGCCCAGGATCATGGTCTTATCGTACCGGCGATTTAGTTCGCATGTTGCCAGACGGAACCCTCCATATCATAGGCCGAATCGACACGCAGATCAAGCTGCATGGCGTACGAATCGAGGCAGAGGGTATCTCTGCTGTCTTCAGAGACACTGCTCTTAGTGAGCTTGGATTGCAGTTGAATGTTGGGACAGTACTCGCTGCACATTCTTCCATCGGAAATGGAGCTACGCCGCAGTTAGTGTCTTTTGTTGCTTGGGACATCCAGGTCCCTATTGCTCTCCGGCGGACCACCAAGCCCCATGTTGTCTCTTTTAAAAATAGCGTCCTCCAAGTTCTTCGAGCGGTCTCCGAACGGCAGCTCCCCAGTTACATGCGACCCGCACACATAATTCGTCTCAGCTGGCTTCCTCTCAATCCCAATGGGAAAACAGACGACAAGGCGTTGTCGGCGATTTTCAGAGAGATTGATCTTCAGCAGCTTATGGGAACCATCCACGACATACCTGTAGAAAACGCCTCATTACTAACTGACATTCAGCGAAAATTTGTGTCCCTGGTCGAAAAACACGTCAAGATTTCACCCATTGACTCACGAATCAGCCTCTTCGCCTACGGCATGGACTCATTATCATTAGTGAGACTGGTATCTGACATCAGGCGAACATTCCATGTTTCTATTGCGGTCGCGGATGTCATGAAAGCAGCATCTATCAAATCCATTGGTGAACTGATTCAAACACATCCGCTTCCGGAACCAGCTTCATCATCGAATCGAGTAATAAGACTGTTCTCTGAACAGTGGCTTCACGTGGCGGAGGAAAGTGTCCCGCACATACAGGTTGGACACGTCCTTCCACCATTCCCCATCCAGGAGGGTGTCCTTTATCATTCGGATAGCCACCCAGCTTCATACGTGCAGCATGTTATCATGAGCGTTTCGGATCAAACCCCACTCCTACGAGTACGCGATGCGTGGGAGGCTGCGATGAAGAAATTGGACATCCTCAGGTGAGTCAGAGTGTTTGCCGACCTTCGATTGCTAAAGGTGGTCTGCCTAAACCAGGACCGTGTTTTACTTCGGAAGACAACTCGTTCAAGTTGTCCTGGCACCTACTAGCTCCCAACTCCCTTGGATTGAAAAATGGACGCCTTACACAGATGCAGACTCTTTTTGCACAGCCTTCTACGTGGAAGTGGCGCCATCCTTAGCGAAGCAAATTAATGGCACAGCATCAACAACACCTCCATTTCGTTTGGTTGTCTTTTCCAGTCCAGATGATCATCAAGGCCACTGGTTAACATTATCAATTCATCACGCACTGTTTGATGGGGTATCTTTGCCACTTATCCTGAAGTTCGTCGAAGATGAATTGCTGGCAAGGCCACACCCTGTTACCTGCTCTCCAGAATCGCTCCTGGAATATATGCATAGTGCGAGGATTGATGCAGGATGCCAGTTTTGGGCCGCAAGGTTTTCTGGTTTCGGTTGGTCCGGACATCGCTTGACAAATGTACAGCTATCAAGCCAAGTTCGACGGAAGGCCATGTCTCTCGCCACATCCCTGACCACTTTGGGGAAACTTCTGGCTCCTCATCAAGTGACCATGCAATCTGTGCTGACATGCGCGTTTGCGCTATCTCTGGCCAGGCATATCCATCACAGCAATGACGTTGCCTTCTTGGTCTGTTTCTGCATTGTGGGTACCACCGCTTTCTGACACGGATACGACAGGTCATTCGTGCAGGACGGTTGCTTCCCGTCGAGGGTGCCGAACATGCAACATCCCCCACCATAAATGTGCTTCCAACCAGGGTTCGCTTCGACACGGAGGGTTATCTGCAACGTGTTCAGGCGGATATCTCGGCCGCGGTGGCGTTCGAACACCTCCCTCTGTCACACGTGCAAAAGTGGCTTCCGCCAGGGACCGCCCCATTCGACACTCTATTTGTGGTTACTGTTAAGGACGATACCCAGTATGAAGCATGGGACATCCTGCGGAGCGAACTGCCCGAGGTTGATGTAAGTAACCACTTTTCGGAAACTTCGGTTGACTCTTGACTGCTTCATTAGTTCCCGCTTTCAATCGAGATCGTTCTTGACAAGAGCAAGGATGCCGTTACCATCCGGGCCGCTTATCGCGACTGTGAATCCCTAGCCATAGGCGTAGATAACATTTTTCATCAGTTCGAGGCTATCCTTATCGATCTCCTCAACAGAGAAAACTGTTACGTGCCATCACCTGCTCAAGTTGTTCCATACATGAACCCGGTTTCGTCTACGATGAAGGCACATGACGACGTGGAAGAGGAACTTGGGGAAAGAATGGACGCGGAAGACCTCGTACCATTGAGAGAAATTGTCTCGAAATTTTTCGGGTTTCCATTGGAACGATTACATCCGAACACATCACTCATTTCTTTGGGACTGGACTCTATCCGATCCGTCGGCTTGTCTAAGGCTCTCCGTCAACACGGCTATTCAACTAAAGCAACAGATATCATGGGAAACCCTATCCTGCGGCAACTCGGTGTTTTATGCGCGCGATCACTCGGTTATTCCGTACAGGCGGAGATCGACCAGGGTGTTCTTTCTTTGCAGAGACAGTGCAAGAGAATCAAGGCCAGTCTCGACCCGTCAACATGTAAACTATCTATCGATGATGAAGTTGAAATATTTCCCACAACTGCACTCCAGACTGGTATGATATCCCAGGTACTTGTTTTCCTTATCTGTTTTCTACCAGTTGGGCCATACTCATAAAATCGCCTGAAAGACAGTCGCTTCTGCTGGGAACCTGTATTTCCACTCGTTCGTCCTTGACCTCAACTCAGATACCAACCTGGTACGCCTCCAAAGTGCATGGAATCATGCTGTCCATGATCTCGATATACTTCGAACTACGTTCCATTATGTGGCAGAGCTTGCGTCCTGGGTACAAGCTCGGCATTCCATCGTAAAGCCCGATTGGCATGAATGTATTTCGACACCATCAGCGTTATTCGAGCATACCGTCAATGAACTCTTCTCGCACCTCAAGCCAACTGATGAATCTGCTTTCCGCAAACCACCAATGCATTTGCGGATTTTGCATTCTGACCCTGGCGGTCTTTATCTTGTGCTCTTCATGCATCATGCATTGTACGACGGTCTCTCCATCCCCAGTCTGCTATCGCATGTCGAGGATATATACCAAAATGGAGAGGTTGCGCGCCCAGCCCAGTTCTTTGACTTCATTCCGCGCATGTTATTCCAGCAGAATCACGCAACCGCATACTGGACCGAGAGGCTCCGAAACTATCACCCGGTCACCCCAGTACGCAATACATCTCTCTCGTCGAAAGCGATTATGGCATCGAGGTTGGTCACAGTCCAGCAGGAGCTATTGGTGCAATTAGTTCACGATAACGCCGTCACCCTACAATGTCTTGCGCAAGCCGTATGGGCGAAATACTTGGCTTCGTTGGATTCTTCGAACGATGATGTTGTCTTTGGACATATTGTCTCAGGTCGATCGTTTGATGATTGCGAAAAGGTGGTTGGACCAATGCTTGTGAGCGAAAATCAGGATATAATTGGTGAAGATACCTAATCCGGCCTCAAATTCAGAATACAGTTCCTTGTCGCGTCCAGCTCTCTTCGAATATGAGCAATCGGGAACTACTTCAGTCCATTCATCGTGCTAATGTCAGTGCGTTGCCTTGGCAGCACGTTTCACTCCGAGTCGTGCAGAGCGAATTGCAGCTGCACGGCCTGTTGAGTAATTTATTCCTCTTTCAACCTTGGCGTCCCCGTGTCCACAGCCACCTATGGACACTTCGCGAACCGGAAGAGTTTGATACCCAGATTCAGGTAAGTAGTACCACCGTTTGCTCACTGCCTGAATTGGCGACTTAAACCCATCTAGTACCCTCTCAATATTGAATTTCACGAAGTGGAAACTGGATTCTTGATCAAGATGGCTTGCAGGTCCGACGCCATGAATGGTGAAATGCTTGGTGGCGTATTGGCTGACATTGACATGCTGGTGAACGAGATGGTATACCATCTCGACAGTCCAGCCACTCCCCCCACACCCAGCGATGCGACCATCCAGCTGGCTGACGTCATAAAACCGGCTTCTCAGCCGGCCGACACTGCTTGTGTCCCCCCAGAATTGTTGGTTGCCCTTGCATCAGTGGCCCACTGTTCTGTAGATAATCTCCCCCCTTCGCAATCGCTTGTGGCCATTGGTGTGGACTCCATCACTGCTATCAGTTTGAGCGCCAAGTGCAAGAAAGCTGGCCTCACGATCAGCGTTGTGGACATCGTTTCCAGCTTTACAATTGGGCAATTAGCTAGCAAGGCCACTAGGACCGATCTCGACACATCGGCGCTGCAATTCAACTCGCCCTTGCTAGAGATAACTACGGAAGAGCGCCAGGCAATCATTAAACGATTTCCAGAAAGACGACGCTCTCAGATCACTTCGGTCTCAGTCGCTACAGAGGGGATGAAATGGCTAATCGCAGCTTGGCATCGTAGCTTTCGCCAGCGTTTTCACCATGTTTTCGCATACAAGCTTAGCCCCAATATCAACATCCAGCAGCTTCGAGAGGCATGGAAGGCCCTTATGGCGTATCACCCAATCCTGCGGTCGACATTCGCCTCAGCACCAGGACGTATTGACCCTCGAGTGGTCACGCTTGCATTAGACTCGAGGGTCGCGGATTTAACTGAGGATAGCATTGATCATGGTCAAGATCTACTTGCGCTCGCTGAGAAGATGGAGACTATCGTCAGGTCACCCTTGCCTATCAGTGCCGCGCAAACGAAGGGTTTCATTTTAACGTCGATATCGACAAGCAATCGGTATCTACTGATGCGGATGCATCATTTCCAGTACGACGCTCTCAGCCTCCAGCTTTTGCTCCAAGATCTCTCCTCTATTTATCTTGGCTCATTGCCACAGAACACTGCAGATACCAGCGCATTTTTGGCCACGTTTGCTCCCTCGTCGGCCAATCTCTCCGAACAAAGACTGTACTGGCAGTCTGTTATGCCCATTCCATTTCTCCCGAGATATCTTCCACCACTGATACCTGAGGAGAATCGACCACCTTCCCTGGAGAGGATCGTTGTGACGATAATATCGGCTATTCCAGGGGCCACCGAACTCAAGAAACAAGCCCAAGTGATTGATCTACCTTTACATTGCATCCTTCTAGCATCTTGGGCATCGGTACAGGCACTTCATTCCTCTTCTGATCACGCTACGTTCGGGCTCTGGCATGCGGGGCGGACAGGATCGGTTCCAAATATCTTGAACCTGGCCGTTCCATGCATGAACGTCTTGCCAGTACACATTCCCGTCTCGGAAAACCTCCTTGAGGTCGCCCGTAAGGTGCAACAAGATCTGTACAAACGTACACCAGTTATTCAACAGAGCAATTTGCGGAACATCGATGAATGGATCACAGGAGGCAAAGGTTCGCCTCTCACTAATGTGTTCGTTAATGTGTTCGAGATCGAGGAAGATAAACGGGAAGACAAGCTCTTTGACTTTGTCGAGGTAACTGCTTGTCTCTTGTTTGGATGTCAAACGTTATTCATCCCCTATCAGATTGACTACACCATACCCGCGGAACCACTTGTGTTTGAGGAATCCGAGGTGATCGACGCACTCCCTATTACCAAGCTAATTCAGGTCTGTGTCGGCAAACCTCGTCAAATGAGATAAGTAATGATAATATGTGAACATCTAGGACGATGTCATGGTTGACATTGTAATCAACAAAAAGTTGGATGCTATCACGATGTCCATTGAGAGCTCACGGGCGGTCATGGATGCCGTCCATGCAAAGGAAATTGTCGATGTTTGGGCGACGGGGGTAAAGCATTGTCTGTCGTACTCAGTTTAAGAAGGCTCAGAAAAAGAAAAGTAATTGGAGCGCACTTCTCTAAGTCGTATGGGTGGATCTTAGTTATTACTCTTTCGTGTGGCGTCCTCTACGGGCAGCATCGAGACACTGTTTCTCCAGGCCGCTCAGCCAAACGACGTCAATGCCAGCGTCCCTCAACTTTCGTGCTCCCTCACACTTCACGAAGTCATCTGGCTCGCCTACTCCAATAATGCATCGTTTGATCCCTGCTTTGATGAGCGCATCTGCACACGCTGGGAGGCCTGATGTTCTGATGGAACAAGGCTCGAGTGTAGTATAGGCGTCGGTGTACCGCAAAAGGTCCTCAATGGATGGGGTCGGGGACGCCGACGGAAAGAGAGCTGCCAGGTGTGGCTTGGAAAGACTGAATGCCTTTGTCAAGGCATTCGCTTCCGCGTGTGTGTTTCCGGGCAGCTCTCTCGAGTAACCCGTGGCTAAAGTGACTGGTTCCAAGCCTGGTACGCGTGCTACCAGGATACAGCCGACACAAAACGCAGTTTGCACGGGCACGCAGTCATCTGACAGCGCTTCGTTCAATGCTTGCTGCATGAGAATCATGTGGTCTGCCTCAGCGATCCGTCGGGTGTCGACTGGCATGGTCAGCGGCTGTGGTGAGTCACGAAGTTAGCCTGCAGTCCTCATTGGCAGTTACTATAAACTAATAGATTCCCCGAATGGAACATGGAAGAAGCAGTATCTGGATGATGAACATAACCGCGTGCCAGTACACCGTGGGCAGGTGACTAGTATCTCTGCACTCGCTTTGCTATCAATGGTCGGTTCGAATGTGCCGGGCCGCATCGGCAGATTGATTTCGCTCGCCAATCTGCTCAACGGCCTGTCCTTCGCGGGGCGCTGGTGGGGGTAACCCTTTCGACTATACTTGGAGTCGGGATCTGGAGGATCACCTAGTGGGCCCGGGTCTTGGCAGAAGGTGCTCCATGTCTGACAATTACTAAATAAATCAGACGACTCTATTCCGTGCATTTCTGGCTAACTCGCGTAGTCGGCTAATGACGTATCGGTAGGCAAAATGCAAACCCGAGACACTAAGGGAAGAAAGCCACGAGTAATCAGTGGTGGAGATGGCCTGATTCTGGTAAAAGCAGCGAGTGTCGTTGACATTGATTCCTTGGTCACTTCCTTTCAGTGTCCCTCGCGTGACACTGATTGTCAACTCTTCGTGCACGGTGTTAGAAACTGATTATTATTAGCAGAAACGAGCAATTAGTGACATGGATTGTCACTAATTTTAAGTGCACTGTCGCTTGTTTGTAGTGACACTGACATTGATCACCAGTGTATCGTCGAAGCGCCGATCATCAATGCATTTCCTTCCCACAGTGAGAACTCATCAGCAAAGTAGACTCAAGCCATGGGCATTTTGGGTATCATGTATCAGGTATAAAGCCTCTGAGTTCCATGCCAGTTCTGTTCGACCCATCATTATGCTTTCTGTATTAGTGGTGTTATCCGTCCTCACTGCGACCGGGAAAACATCGGCTCAAAACGTAGATGGCCGTGGGTGTGGCATCCAACGGGTTTCCCTCTTTTTGAGAATTTCTTGCAGTTGCTCCGAAGGCCTATCTTTCGCTGCCTCTTGGGGTCATCAAACCGTCGGGGTGGCTGTATGACCAAGTGAGTTTTGATTCTATTTAGCTGCAAGCCACTCTGTTTGACCCATCCATAAAGTTAATGGTACAGACAAACGGTCTAGCTGGCCATGAACACGATTTCTATGATTAGTGCGCCGACCCCTACCCCGCATTCTTCGCTTATCTGATGAAAAGTTTATTTATTTCCCTCCAGCGTCGCACAATCAGATTGGCTTGGCGGTGATTCCTACTACTCGGATCTTGAAGAAGGTAGGCATATCGTTGTCTTCCAGGGTGGCTTGATTGTCTTAATTATCGTTCTGTTAGCCGGTAGTTACTGGTTTGTAAGTAAGGCATTCTTCGCAATTGAGAAGGAACCGAACCATTCTTGTAACTCCAGAATGGCTTGGCGCCTAACGGCGTCATTGTGGACAACACTAATATTCAATCCCAAACTCTAGAGTTCCTCAATTTTGTCATCGAGCATCAGGATCCGACGGGATGGTTGGGCCCGGAGGTGTTCAACACTTCCAAGCCTCGCTATCTATGGGGAAGGTTGTCTTGATCTAGGACCTAAGATTCCGCTGACTCGTTCGTATTCTCAGATATCCTTTCCTTTTTTGGGCGATGCAAATGCTCGAACGTGATCCCACCTTAGCAGACAGTGTCATCCAACCTATTTACAAGTTCGTCGCACTCGCCAACAACATGCTAAAGAATGGCACTGGCCTTGAACCCTGGGCCAAGACGCGTTGGGAAGACTTTGTCATCGCTTTGCAATGGTAAGGTCCTAGAAAGTGAGAAAGCTCGCCTCGGACTAAGGAACACCTGAGGTTGTACGAGAACTACCCCGAAGGCAACGAAGAATTACTATTAAACACAATGGCCCTGTTGAGGGAAACTGGAGACGATTGGGAACAAGTATTTTCTGAGCAGGTATTACTCAGGCTTTTCTCGTTCCACCCATTGAGTTTCCAACCGATCCCGCTAGTATTTTCCCACGACGGCTGTTGAGGATATACCAAACCCATTCAACAATCCCCTTATCTGGCATGGTGTTAATATGGCTGAAGGGCTCAAAGCTTTACCAGCGACATACCGCTTTACACACAACAAGACGTGTTTGTGTCACATTACATCATTTTCATAATCCTTTTACGAGTTTTTCCTTCACTTCAGATCTTGATCTGGCAAGTCAAGGTTGGGACCTATTGTTCAAATATCACGGTCGTCCGTCTGGTATCTTCGCTGCGGACGAATATCTTGCGGGCCTTCAGGCGGCTCGAGGGTAAGTGTCCATTCCCGATATTACGTGACTGAGGGCTGAATAATGAATCCGTAACCAGCACTGAGCTGTGCGACGTCGTGGTAAGTTACCAGTTATTTTACGAGCGTATGCTTCTGATCTAGCCTCCAGGAAGCTATGTTTTCGTATGTGAACCTCTTGGATCATCATGACCGCTTCGCTCACGAATTTTCTCAGAGGGTCATACCTGTTTCAAGTCATCGGTGACATCAAGTTTGCAGACAGAGTACGTCTTTGGACGAACTGAAGATACATAGTTCCCCGAGCCAACATTAGGTGACATTAGGTTGAACGGATAGCTTACAATTCCCTCCCTGGAACTTTGACTGGAAGTTAGAATCGAGGATCTTTTAATGGTGACACGGTGACTAACTTCATCGGTTATGCAGCCATGTGGTCGCGTCAATACTTACAACAGCAAAATCAAGTTGCGGCGATGAACATGACTCCGTAAGCTGGCTCAATTCTCTGTCTCTCATTTCCACTAATGTAGTTCACAGTAATCCCTTCCCAACTGACGGGTGATATCCTCCACTGATACAACACTCTGTATCTGACTGGGTTCCAGATCATATTCGAATGTGTTCGGCCTCCAACCCAATTATCCGTAAGTAGACGATTTTCGTTGTGCAAGAAACACTTGTCGAATTACTTCGCAGCTGTTGCACTGTCAATCATCCTCAAGGCTTCCCTAAGTTTGTTACCAACGCCTTTGTCACCACTCAAGATATGACTTCGCTTGTTCATGTCTACTTGGGACCTTTCAACGTGTCAACCACCTTGGCAAATGGTTTGACATATTGCCCTGTTGATCTCAATCAATCTCACAGAAATAAACGTAGGAAACAAGGTGACTGTCAATACTGACACACTTTACCCTTTCTCAGATACCTTGAAGACAACCATCACCGCAACCTCACCCTTCATATATTATGTCCGTATCCCAAGCTGGATTACTGAAGGCACCATCTCAGTGAACGATGGTCCCGCAACACGGGTGAATCCTTCGAATGGCCTTCAAGCCGTTCGGGTCGATCAGGGAACTACGACCTTTTCCCTAAATCTTCCTGCGAAGATTACGCTCGGTGTGTGCTGTGACCCCATATTCTTATATGACGAAAGCTAACGTCGGCATAGAGAGCAGGCCAGAGAACTCCATCGCTGTTCACCGTGGTCCTCTTCATTATGCCTTTGATATCTCTCGTAACCAGACCCTCCTCGCGCAGAACACCGAACAACCCCTTGCAGTCGACCTGCAATTCCTGCCCACGGAGGAATGGGAGTACGCTATTGACATCTCTACATTGACGTTCCACAACAATCCACCTTCATCCGGCGAACTCCCGACACCGGTATTTGACGCCGGTCTCCCCCCTTATACCATCACTGCCCTAGCTTGCCCTATCGAGTGGAACCTGGCGGGAAGCAACTTTGTGACGTCTCCTCCCATCGATCCCGCGTGTACAGGCGCACCCAAGAACATTACGCTCTGGCCTTATGGGGTGCGCAAATAGAACCCTGTCGTTCCGTGTTTACTGATCACACACTCAAGGCTACCAAGCTTCGTATTGGCGAATTTCCCACGTTTACTGTCCAACAGTGAATGTGTAAACATGTGTCTTTGGAAAGATTTAGTTGCATGTTAGTTACTATGGGAGTGCGTACGCTAGTGTGAAGCGTTGTGAAACCCAGTACGCAAAATGAGCCGAATCAAAAACGTTATGTCTTGTAACCATGAGTGATGGGATTGTCTTTCGCCCGAAGTGGATAGCCGGGTTATTAGTCAGACGGTAATACTAATAGGGCAAGAATTGTGGCTCCGTCGGTAACTTCCAGACCTCTTGACGTTTGAGTCTTTGGAACGATTCTGCACAACATCGACGAGCTGGTTAACTGACCACCATGTCGTCTCCGCCTGTAGCTCCTTCTGATAGACTTCTTGATGACGACGACATCATGGGGAATCCCCAACCCGAGGAAGATGACGCGGACGCGACAATGGCAGATGGTAACGGTGTGTCGGACGATAGCTCAGAAGAAGCCGAGGATGACGAAGAGGAGGAAAAGCGGATTAGAGAGGGCTTCATTGTCGACGAGGATGAGGAAGAGGACGAGGAGGACGAGGAGGAGCGGCGGAGAAGAAGGAAGCGGCGGAAGAGACGCCATCGGAGACGCGGTAAGCTCCCGTCCTCAATGTCATGTCTCGGTGATATTTACTCTCGGGCAGAGGAGGAGGAGGAAGCGTTGGAAGATGATGATCTGGAGCTTCTGGAGGAAAATACAGGTACCTCATTCAGAAACCGTCTGACACGTCTTCGCCGTGGCCGTGAAGATGGCTCTCCCCCAGTCGCATCCTCTTCGAGACGGAAGCAAGTAGTCGAGTCCTCTGAGGATGATCTCGATAACGACGACGATCTGCCGCAAGTCCAGGATATTCAACGCATCTGGGATGACGAGCGGGCAGGGGGTGGTAGGGAAGATGAAGAAGATATGGATGACTTCATTGACTATGAGGACGAAGAAGAAGGTGCTGGTGTTATGGACGAGCAAGAGCGTGAGGAGAGACGCAAGGAGAGAAAAAAGTTGGAACGCCAACGGAGGAGAGCTATGGGCTCTCGACCGGAGCTTGCTGGTATTGACGCCAAGTAAGTTCAGAATCCTTATTTGTACCCCATCTCTTAATTTCCTGTCTTAGCGCTTGGGATGAAATTCACGACGTGTTCGGTGATGGTCATGAGTACGACTGGGCGTTAGAAGGCGACGACGAAGCAGAGTACGAGGAGCGACTCAAACCTGAAATGAAATACCAAGATGTTTGTCCCATCATTTATCCCACTCGGGCTCCGAGTTGACATTGATGATTTTTCAGGTCTTCGAACCTTCAGAGATACGTGCTCGGATGCTTACAGAAGACGATGACCTGATTCGGGCACAAGACATACCGGAGCGCATGCAACTCGCCACATCTTCACTTTCACCTAATGCAGCTCTATCTCTCCATCAAAATCTTACAGAAGCAGATGTTGACGATGCTGCCACCTGGGTAACTTCACGTTTGTCCAGTCGTAAAACCAGGGACTTCTTCTCTCCCGACGGGCCCTATCAGTCGTATTCACAAGCCCTGGTCCTAGCCGTCTCGTATGCTCTGCGCTTTCTCTTCATCCACGAGTTCGAAGTTCCGTATATTTGGACACACAAACGAGATTACATCTCGTATTTCAACCCTCAGGAGATGCGCGCCAGAGTTGAGCTCATTAGCTTGTCTGAGTTGTGGAGGATATACGCTCTAGGCCAGAAATATCGATCTCTCCTTGATCGACGGAACGCCCTCATTGCTTCCTATACTCGGCTTAGTGTGGAAGATGAATATTTTGGGCAGTCTATCAGGCCTAGGATTGACTGCGTCGAGATGGTTGCGGACGCGACCGAATGGTTGTCCATGAAATACAAGGTGAACAAACAAGACTCGTTCGACTTCCACTTCCACGACGATGAAGAACTCGACCGCAAGCGTAAAACCCCAAGTCGGATCTCTGCGTACGAGGTCGCGAAGAAGAGTATTGTCGCAAAACTGGCTGATGTAGGTCATTCTCTCGAACAGTTGGGTTTTTCCTTGTACTGAACCTTTGACGCCAGGGTTTCGGCATCCGTCCCCATGAGGTGGTGCAGAATTTCGTAGCCAATGATCGCCCCAATTTTGTCGAGGACCAAGAGTTGAATCCGACCGCTTTCGCCGAGCAGTTCACTAACTCCGAATCAGTTGTGTCACAAACATCTGAAGAGGTGCTAAGGCGCGCCAGAATGATTCTCGCTACCGAGCTAGGCAAAGATCCGTTACTCCGCCAATCCATGCGAGACCTGTTCAGAACTGAGGCGCAAATATCGGTTCAGCCTACAGATCGGGGTGTCAACAAAATTGATGAGCATCATCCATTCTTTGTTCGTTATAATAGTTCCTTTTCCGATATCCTATTAACTTTATTTCCAGAACTTCAAATACCTTCACCACAAACCTATAACTCAGATGTTGGACAGTGCACAGTTTCTGCACATCCTGGCTGCTGAGGCCGAGTTGTTGGTGACTGTCTCGATTTACCTAACCAACGAAGCCAAGGCCAAGTTCGAGCGCCAGCTCAACGATGCGTTTGCTTCGGACAGTTACAGCGATATCGCTAGGTCATGGAACGAAGAGCGATCTCGGGTCGTCCAAGAGGCACTAGAATACCACCTTATTCCAATCGGTACCAAATGGGCAAGAGAGTGGTTACGGGAAGAGGTTGAGGATGCTTTGGCCATCCATTGTGGTAACAAACTCAAAGAGGTAGATCATCACTCCTTACTATACTTCTTTAGCTGACATAGTTTCAGCGCATCGATGTCGCCCCCTTTGTCACTGGAGACGCACAACCTGGATACACTCCCTCTGTCCTCGCTATCTCTTGGGGAAAGGGAGATCCTCAAAAGGACGCCATCACCCTTGTTCTTTTGGATGAAATGGGTAGACTACGTGAACACGTCAAACTCGATAACTTGGTCGATCGCGACTATTATGACGAATTCACCGACTTGCTCAAGAGACGACGACCCGACGTTATAGTTGCAGGAGGCTTCACCATGGCAACAGCCAAGTTGTCCTCTCGAATTAAGGAAATCGTCAATGGCAAGACCCCAGGCGTGGATGCTGAAGGCAATGTTTCAGGGTGGGGAACGGAGCCAATTAACGAACAAATCTTCAATATCCCCGTAATTTATCTCAACGACGAGGTCGCCCGAATTTATCAGCATAGTAAACGAGCTACGGAGGAATTCAGCACGCTCTCGCACATTGCAAAGTACTGCGTTGGTTTGGCTCGTTACGCTCAAAACCCCTTGAATGAGTACGCAGCACTTGGCGCTGATATCGTTGCAATCTCGCTTGAGGACGAGGACCAGCATCTTGTTAGTTTCCTGACTTTTTAAAATCCAGTTACTGGCTGATGCTGGTTCAGATTCCAAAAGAGAAGCTGTTGTCCGCACTCGAAAGGGCTCTGGTTGATGTGACCAGTAAAATCGGGGTTGACATCAACCGTGCAGTAACGGACTCCTATTACCAACACCTTCTACCCTTCGTATGTGGCCTTGGTCCACGTAAGGCTCAAGTTTTGGCCAGAAAAATCGCGTCGATCGTACGTTTGTATAGTTTCCTTATTGCTGTTAACTTACTCTATTTATTCAGGGGGGCAATCTCGTTAATCGCGACCAGTTCATCAAGTCAGGTCTACTGACAACAAAGATCTTCCTCAATGCAGCCGGTTTCCTGCGTATCTCTCACGACACGGAACTAAAGCCCACAAAAAACCGACATGCAGATGATGACATCCAAGATCCGTTAGATGACACTCGCATTCATCCTGAGGACTACGAACTCGCACGAAAGATGGCAACTGATGCCCTTGAGCTCGACGAGGAAGATGTTCATGACGAACACCCATCACATGTTGTATCCCTCATCATGCAGGATAATGACAACGAGAGAAAGCTGAACGAGCTTAATCTCGATGAGTTCGCCGTCAGCATGTACGAAGCCAATGAAGACCGGAAGCGACATACCCTCAATGTTATTCGCGAAGAATTGCTCAAGGCGTTCGCAGAGCAGCGCGCGCCGTTCCCTCCTATGCAATCGTGGGATGTGTTGACCATGCTCAGCGGCGAAACACCTCGAACTCTTCGCATGGGGCTCATTATCTCCGTTCTCGTCTTGCGCGTCGACAAGATCTCGAATTCGGTAACGATACGCCTTGATTCCGGCATTGAAGGCATCATAAACATGGAATACATGTCGGACGCGGGCAATGTGAACCCTCAAAACATTGTCAAGAAAGGTCAAGCACTACAAGGTGTCATTGTGGACGTGAAACTTGATCTTCCCGCCGATCAATTCTATGTGGAATTGTCAATTCGTCCCTCGGATTTGATTCAAGGAGATGGCCTTTTCCGTCGCGTCAAACGTGATGAATATTGGAACGCTCAACAGTGCGAACGTGATTTGGAGATGCAGGCCAGGAAAAAGAGAGCCGAGACTGATCGGACAAGACGTGTCATCAAGCATCCCAACTTCCATAACTTCAACGCGACACATGCAGAGAACTATCTGGATAAGCAGCAACGTGGAGATGTAGTGATCAGACCATCTTCGAAGGGTGTCGATCACCTTGCTGTGACGTGGAAAGTCGATGACAAGCTGTATCAGCACATAGGTACGCAGTGCTACCGTTGCATATTTCCATGGGGGATGCTAATTCGCCATAGACGTTACCGAGATCAACACGGGCCAGGGCACAGTGTTATTTGTTGACGATAAACATCAGTATGCCGATCTCGATGAGCTAGTAGTCAACCATGTCCAAGCCACCGCTCGGAAGGTCGAGGAGCTCATGGCACATGAAAAATTCAAGCAAGGATCTGAAGATGAGCTTCGTGAGCAGCTCTGTCTAGTTTCCATATCTCATTGGGGTTTACGCTACCCTGTAGATCTGTCTTTGAAAAATTTTGTTGCCGCCAACCCCGCAAAAAGTATCTATGGATTTACGCTGAACCGCAAAAAGCCCGGTCATTTCAATCTTTGCTTTTTGGCGAACAAGAATTCTACCGTCCAGACTTGGGTAATATTTTTCAACTTCGTGACAACATGATACTAATCGTTTGGTAGCCTGTCCGCGTGACACCAGAATCGTATTGTCTCTTCGAAGCAGCTGTCGCAGGGGTACCGGAACTGTGCGACGCGTTCAAAGTTAGGTGAGGACTAGTGGCATAATGTGGTAATTTTTGCCCCTCACACAATGTCTAGACATCTGCACCAGTCACAAAACTTGGGTGCCACCGGCGCAGGCGGGAAGACCCCTTACGGTGCGGGTGCCCGCACACCAGCTCGCACACCGGGCCACACAACACCTGGCCATCTATCCGTTCGTCAAGTTCCTGGCCGTACACCAAATCCTTATGGCGGCCAGACTCCGGCAATTGGATTTGGTGGAAATGTATCAACATCCAGTTACGCTATGGCACCATCCCAACCCCTTGGTTATCAGACTCCCTCTACGTTTTCACGACCTCCAATAACTCAACCTCCTTCCCACGTTCCTCCCGGAATGAATCCCCAGCGCGCTGCTATGATTCAAAATTCTAACGGTTGGGGACCAGGCGGTTGGTAACCTTGACTGCAATTTATATTCGCTTCCCTTGTTCTTTGTTATGCGTCATACCTCTGGTACACTACTGTTGATGTAAAATATTTTTGCATTATCTTAGAATGGTGCAACGAACAAATCATCCATATCGGCATGAGATACCGGAATCCATGAATATCGGTTCCATAGCCTCTATCAGTGAGGTCTGAAAATGCCACCTTGCTAGACCGACAGCCTTGATTAGTCGGACTTGAAGAGCAAATACTCGATTTCAAGACCTACAAGCATCAACTTGAAGTCGAGGGTTCTCGCCGGGTAGGCACTACGGAACACCGCCAATCGAGCGCAGAAATGTAACGCTAGCCATCAATCCCGCAAGTGGTGTTCCAGCTTTCGCTCTTGTACTGGATGCTTGTGCTATACTTATTTGCTCTCGCAAATTCGTCCAGCGAACATGTTCCGTATCTCTTGTCCTTTGTAGATTTCTCGCAGATGGAAAGAGGAAAGGTTGCTCCGTTCAACACGAGGCGAATTTGAGGCCCTTGGAAGCTACTCGTCGTGAGGGAAGACCTACGTTCCAAGGAGAATTTACGCACGTGTTCTTGCATGTAAATTTCTCCCATACCATACTTGCAGCGAAAGGTGTCTGTTGTGAAGTCCTGAAGCTGCGATGCATAGGCACATGACGTGGGTTGAGAGGTAGAATATCTCTGCGGCGATAGGCTGTCAGTAATCTCAATCTGTGCGTGTAGCTACTGACTTGTTTAAGCCCATTGTTGACAGTGGCAAGAGTATACTGGTATCGTGACCGAATTCCAGATAGAGGGGCTCAGCGTCACCAGTTGCATTTGTAAGACTGTCGCAGGTAGTATATTTCACATATTTTGATCAGTGTGTAGCCTAAACCCACCGCTCAACGAGTTTTTTGACGTAAAAGGCACCAAGGAAGGGGCCAGGATCTCTTCTGGATGCATGGCCACTGATGCCATCCATAAACAGATCGTACTCGTATCTATAACATTCACGTTAACGTAATCTGTTCACGGCAACAGGTTAGACTCACTCCAAATTCTGTAATTCGCGCGTGGAGAATACGTTGCACCAGGGAGACTGGTTACGAGCTGCAAGATCGAATGGGCATGCATACAAGGCACCTCGGGCATCGTCCACGGAGATATTAATTCCGGGAACAAGCTTGTCAAGTCTCTGTGCTATGGGCGGCACATATTTAGCTGCCCATTGGGAAGCCGCCTGAATATATGCAGGTGTAAACAATTTAACTCGACACAGGCAACAAAATTTACCTCGTAGGATTGATGGCTGGAGAACCTCGGACAGGACTTCCAAGGGTTGATCCACGAGACAAGGTCGTCAAGGTCTGTGACCGTACGGAAGGTAACATTTTCTGCCTCGAGACCAAAGAACCCCTGTGCAAAGAAGTATGAAGAGTCTATGACTCGTTGGACTGGGGTAGATAGCACAACATCCGTCGAGAGAGTCGGGTAACGAAGGGCAAATCTGGAAAATTAAATATCATACACGCAATCTCGATTTCGACAAAGACACGCGTACTGCACCCCATGGTCGAAAAGCTCTCGGCGGCCAACAATGGTTAGTTCTTGAGGGACTAGTTGGTACTGGTACCCTTCTTTCAGGAACTGTAGGGTCGGCGGAAGCGGAGTGGCTTGAATTATATCCCGCGCACTGTCGAGAGTTTCAACAAGTCCGAGAATGAACTTTTGCTCAACCACGGGACCACGGGACCCGTGTCGGTGTAGCTTGAGCAGTTGGCACCGACGTCATTCGGAGCACCGGCTCGTTGTGGGGCAGAGAACTCACCAGGATGACTTGGTTCACGGTGCAGTCATCGGGTAGGTTGACAGACACCCCAGGAACGTTAGGAGCATCGTGGTATGGCGAAAGGGTCGCCAAGTTTCTATAATCTTTGTGATGCGATTCGGACTGACCATTCGGTGCGATAGGTTGCTCAGGACTTGAGGGTGATAAAGGGAGTTGGAGGAGGCGCAGAAATGACGAGCTCAGCGGGAGATACATTTTTAGACACTGTACAAGGTATGTCAAATAGGAGAACTGAGCGAGCAGTGCTTATTCAAGTTTGCATAGGCAGGTGACCTACCTTATCGACTGACTCGACGTTACCCACAACCGCATGCAGCACAATCGAGTGGAAGTTCACTTACAAACGTCTTTCACATGCGATGTTCTGAGAACGCGCATAGCGAAAACCACTCAGTCTCTCATACGACAAAACCCACGGCGTCTGTCGTGACTGGTATGAGGACAGCTCCTTGGAGGAGATATAAACGGCGATGTGTAAAATACCGAAGCCTCACAAGTCCACAGCAAATCACAGGATCTCATATGGGGGAACCATTGCAGCTGGGCATCGTTTGACAGCTACGACAGCGAGCCGCATCAATTGAAGAGAGCGCGTATAGTCAGCGACCAGTGACGGCGGCCAATTAAAAGCCGACTCCCACGGAATGTAACCATAGCCCCGAGAGTGGCGACGAAATTCGGAATCTGAAGGGGAGTGGTGTTGCGAGGGCTCAATGACGCGAGCCGGTTCAGACCTCGTCACGGAGAACTTGCTGTGAGCTGTTGACAGCAAATCTAATCGGAGATAGCACCAACCATCCCTTCCCTGGACACCAAGACACGTTCTTGGTGGAACATTCGACGCCCATGTTGCGTGGCTGCGCCCGCGGTCTTCCAAAAGTTCTGCTAACGCACAGCCTCCCCTCTAGTGATTTGGGAACATCATGTCAAACAGCATCAAGATGGATAACTTGTCCAGGTTGCATGGAAGGAAGAGCACTTCGGTCGAACCCCACCTGGAGGATAACGCGGGGACCGGCCAACGTGCAAGTGCCGACAATGGATCTATTTCAGCTTGGGCGTGGACCTCAGCTGGGGTGTTCGTAACAGTGATTCGTTTCCCTCACGGTTGTGTGTGCTGACTCGAACTTGGTGGAATTCAACTCCGCAGGCTTGCGCTATTCTCCATATGTCTACTTGTGTTCCCTCGTTTCCTGCTTTTCTTAGCAGAACCATCAGGGGGGCGGGGAACCCTAACGTCACTTGAGAAATACCTGGCACTTCACCTAGGCATTATCCTTGGCACACTGGCCGTCACCATCATTGCTGTGGTACGTTCTGTCGAATCGTGACTGGCATAACTTACGCAGTACCTCCATTAAAGCTGCCAAATGAATGGCCCACTGGTCTCCAGCGCAGGACGGATCCTAGCTGCCACCCTCTTTTGAGACCGGTGACAGCCGCGTCCCTTGTCATGGCGTTACTTTCCTATGACAATCGCTCCGTCGGGACGCTAACGACAACTGTACTTTTGGGTTCCAGTATCGTGGGATTGTTCGGATTGTGGATGGTGTGTTCTGGAATCTTACTCTACAGAGTTCAATGAGATGACTGATCCATTCCCCGAAGCTTGTCTTTTCGGGCCCATCGGCAATCTCTCGTAAGACTGGCGCAGACAAACACACTTCTTCATTTATATTTGGCAACAAAAGCGCCGCCTCAGTCAAAAAGAGACTGTGGAAAAGGGACCAGTCTAAGTAGACTTTCATTACGGTACTCGGATCATCTTGTCGCGCCTTCAGTACCACGGGTTGTTCTTTGAACTTAACCTTGTCTAAGGTGCCATGATGCCATGTGTATTCATTTAGATTATAACGGGCGATGTCATGTGTACATAGATCAAAATATGAGCTGTCCGTTCAGGATCGTGAAAATGGTTAGCGACCAGCGCCGTTACCCATACCCATCATCTTGAACATATCTCCGAGATTAGGCATCCCCCCGCCCATCCCCGGAAGTCCACTCAATCCACCCAGCCCATTACCCATCTGGCTCATCATTCCTGTTGAAAGCAGTGAGAATGGCATCGACAAGAAAGGAAGAATAGAATACTTTGCATCTCCTCCATGTCGAGCTGATCGCCCCCCTGACCCTGCATCATGGCCTTCATCATGTCCTGCATGCCACCACCGCTTCTTAGCTGCCGTTGCATTTGTTGCAACATACCAGGGGGCATTGCACGCTAAGTGTCCGTGTTAAATAAGATGAACCATCTTGGGCGATATACGCGACGGACCTGCATTGCTTGTATCTGCGCGGGGGTAGGCATGCCATTCACGCCACGGCCACGACCACCTGCCGCGTTTTGCATTTTTTGCATCGCTTGGAGCCTGCAAATGGGGGGACCGGACCGTTAACATTATCACGCGAACACACCGTATCATGACACACCATCCGTTCTTTCCACCCGCTTGTTTAGCCATATTGGCCATCATCCGATATTGGCATAACAACTCCTCGACTTCTCGTACGGTCGTTCCACTTCCTTTTGCTACTCGTGTGACTCTCCATGTCAAGCCCACTGGCTTGCCGTCTTTACCCGTTTCCATAAACATGGATCCGTCCGAATTGAGTTCTGCAGCGGACATGCTGTCTGTGATATAAATCATGCGTTTCATGCGCAACGAGCCTTCTTCGTCCGAACCGGCGAGCAACTCTTGTGGGAGGCCGGGGATCATTGATGCGATCTTGCTAATAGGACCCCTGAGAAACAACATAGAATTTAGCGATGACGGGTGAAGAAAGTGAAACGGAACAAACATGTTCATGACATTTTGAATTTGTTCTCTCCAGTCCCTTATGCTGAGTTTTCCTTCTTCGAGCTTCTTTGCCATTTCCTTTTGCTTGTCTGGGTTCTGGGCAGCCAAGTCTTGCATATGCTCCATAAGACCCTGCATGTCACCCAAACCCAGTAGCTTTGATATGAATGGCTGCGGTGAAAATCGATCGAGGTCGTATAAATGCTCCCCCACACCAAGAAAGATTATTGGTGTTTTAGTTGCAGCGACGCTTGTCACGATTGCACGTCAATATTGGGCATGGAAGAAGATCGGTATACATACGCGGAGATAGCACCCCCACCCTTGGCATGCCCATCCATTTTCGTAACAATAATTGCACCGAAGTCAGCACTCTCCTTGAATGCGCGACTCTGCGCTTCAGCAGCCTGACCTGCAAGACATAAGCGCGAAACAAAATTGCAGGGACTACACATACCTATACTGGCATCGAGAATGAGGACTGTCATGTTTGGCTTGACGGCTTGACTGATCTGGACCATTTCCTGGAATAGTTCAAATTCTTGCTTGTGTCGACCAGATGTGTCCACAATGACGACCTCAAAACGTTCCTTCTTGAATTTAGCAACACCCTGTGCCGCTATCACAACTGGATCAGTCTCGGTGTACGATCCAAAGTAAGCTACTTTGGCTTTCGTCGCCGACTGTCGGGTTTGATCGAAAGCTCCAGCACGGAAAGTGTCAGCACAGACAATACACGACTTGAATCCCCTCTTCTGATAATATACAGCAAGCTTTGTGCACGTCGTAGTTTTTCCGTTACCCTAGAATACGGTCAAGGGGACGCTCTCCGGGACGGCGACCGAGTTAAACATACCTGGAGGCCAACAGCCATGATTACGTTTGGCTGGCCTTTCTTTGGCTTGTATGGCTCGACCCCAGGGTCCACTAGGTGAACAAGTTCGTCGAAAACAGCCTGACGGCCGGGGAATGAGCGTCCATGACAGATCACCCAACCGAGGGTTACCTTTTGTATGAGATGTTTTCGGTTGAGGTCTTTGGACTTATCAGAACCATCCAATGCGGCCTTGACTTTTGCCTTGACCTTCTGTCTCAAGGTAGCCACAAGTTTGACATTGACATCGGACTCGAGGAGCGCGGCAGTGATCTCTTTGAGTGTCGCATCTAGCACCTGTATACATGTACGAGACGGTAATCAGGATTCATATCTCGTCGACGTACCTTCTCATCCACGACTGGTGCCCTACCGAGGGATGAAAGGGCGGCATTGAGCCTCCGTCCTAAATCTGCGAGGACCATCGTGGACACCGCTATAGTACAAGGCACCGTGCGAACGTGCGAACTCACCCTATCCGACCAACACTTTGACATGGCGCATAGCGACTCTGAAGGTGAGACCATTGACGACCTCGAATTCGACGGCACGACCGACGGCGAGGGCGAGGAGGACAATGACAACGACATAGATGAGGCACTGCTCGGTGCGCTCGAGGCTGGTGTAGACGACGTGACGGAAGGGGACGACGTGCGTGCTATACATCCCTCTTCCTTCAGGCGTGTGCTGATGTTCGCATTTCCTCGTCAAGGAGTCACGTTCAGAGGACTCGGACGAGGAAGACGATGATGAAGAGTCCGAGCCATCTATTGAACCGACGATTGACACGGGTCAGGAGCCGTCTTCACCGCCTGCACCGGTGGTCACAGCGACACCACGATCGTCTACACCGGAATCACCCAAAGGTACTACCATTCTCTGTGAACGCTAAGTAGCTCAACCATGTCGTCGAATCAGTCATCCCGCAAGTGAGACCGAGGTCGCCTTCGCCGGCCGAAGTTCGCAAACGCACCTTGGCCTTCCCATTCACCCACAGGTTGCAGCTACCCCGATCTTTCACGGTAGAAGCTATATGTGCTATTCCTCATCCGGTGCCCACTCATGCACTGGCTTCGTCGTTTTGCATGTCACATTTATTGACCGGCTCGGACGATGGCTACATCCGTGACTATGACATCTTCGCCGCCGTCAATGGCAAGGTCACCCTAACCGCTCCTCAGCGTCACCACTGCAATGTCGTTGAGGGAAACATGAAATCTGGACAGATACGGTGCTGGTGGGAGAATCCTGATCTCGTGAACTTGCAGAACGGCTATCCCCAGGGCAGCGAGACCACAGTGTCGCCGGTCTATAGCATGGCTATGCATTCTGATGCACTATGGGCACTCGGTGGAACTAGCGTAAGTGCACCCTATCCTCGCCATCACAGTGAACATTTATGGAGTGCCGTTCGCAGCGCGGTCACATTAATTTATTCACAGTTCGACACGATCCTGGTCGGTTGGCGCATGTGCTGCAAGGCCACCGTGGACCTATTTCCGGGCTTTCAATTGACCACGACGAGAAGGGTTTCTTCAGCGCAAGCTGGGATGGAGAAGCGATTGTAAGGATCACGCTCGGCAGTGTAATTATTGCGTGAACACTTATGGTTCTTCTGATAGCAATGGGACTTGAACACCGGACAAGCTGTCCGAAAATTTATCGCGCATGGTGCACAGCTTGTCGGTGTCGCAGTAAGACCACTAAACACCTTGGCACACCGAATCAGCCCAGTATCCGCGGGAGTAGGCGGAGAATCGGACGGGTACCCTGACACACTCGCGGCTTCATTACATAAGAAGTCGACTGGGACCCCCACGAGTGCGAGCGTGGAAACGTATTCCACTGCTGCGGCTAAGGCACATGGGCATCAACAACAAACTTTGAATTTGAATGCTTCTGCAAGTCAAAATCCCATTTCCAACATGGGTACCCAAGAATCCGACGCTAAATCTGACACCTCCTTCGATCCGCTCTTCGACGACGAACCGGAGCCTGATGGGGATGGCGACAACCATTCAGCTCCAGATGGCAGTGCGGGCCGGGCCAAGAATTCCCACAAGGAGAGCGCTGCTTCTGGTGGCCATGTGGGGCTAGCGGTTCCCGATGCGGGAGCTTCTGATCCTACATCGCAAGCCCAGCAGGCAGCACGATCATCGCAAAGCTCCGTTGCCCCACCGAAGAACGCGCCACCGTTACTCAGCGGCGAAAACAGCACCACGTTTTCTCCGGATATTTTAATGATTTCTGCTATCGATGGGCAGATCATGCTCTGGGACAAGCGAGTGAATACCGCAGGAAAGGGGGTGGGGAGACTGTGGTTAAGTGAGAAGACACCGCCATGGTGTGTTTCTGTACGTACTCGGAGTTGGATGACCCGATCGTCGGCAGACTGGCAAACACATTGACAGGCGTGCTGGTCCACCGATGGATCGCACATCTACGTCGGGCGACGAAACGGGACGGTGGACGTGTGGGATGTTCGGTTACTGGGACGAAGCGGACCGAGTTGCACGCCTCGGCTGCTCAAGAGCCTGCGCAACCCGGCGAGTTCTGGGGTTGTGTCGTGTGTCGTGCCGTTTCCTGATGGACGGCACATCGCGTGGTGAGTGATTGTGGTCTCGTGGTGGCGGGGATGTGAAGATGACGAGCCAACTTTGTAGCGCTTCTATCGACAATATCCGGTTATGGAATGCGGCAGAGGCTGGGGAAAGTGATGGAAACGTGAAGAGCAAGGGTGGAGTGCAATTCAAGATCATACCGGGCCATCACGGGGGCTATGTATCACAAATGGGTATGTGGACCAAACCGGCTTGGGTCATAAGTCAACTGACCTGGACGCTATTTTAAGTTGTAGATCCGGGCGGGCGTTTCCTCGTGAGTGCTAGTAGTAATCGTGGGTGGCATGGGGAATCTACGCGGACGGTGTTTGTACACGACATCAAGCCGAATGTATAAGGTTATTACGAAAACCATAAGATTACACTCGACTGATTTGAAATGGGGGATGATGGGACGGTTCAGGTCCCGCGGTATAGCCGCAAACTGTCCACACATGGTTGTCAACTATGTGCTTCTCGTCATCCCTCCCAACCGCAAAATATAAGTTTGGGAACACCTCCCCTTGATCTCACCATGTCATCCCCCTCGTCCTGCTCATGCGACTCAACTATCCAGTAGTGTTTCCCCTCAACCAAATCACCTACGTCGGCGAAGACGACTCCCAATTCTTCACGGAAATACACGGGAGGCGTTTCAATGCTCTCAGCCAGCGTTACATGCTCCCCGCAGACGAGGAGGAGATCCGAGTGAGCCCTCCACCCTCCCCTCCTCCCCCTCCTTCTTGACTCCCTCCCAGCGCTCAGAGCTCCAACACCGCATGCTGCAGTTCCTCTTCGGCGGAAAGAACTACCTTGGCCCCATGCAAGACGCCCTCACCCCAAAAGATGGTCAAGAGCGCTGCCGCATCCTGGACCTGGGCACCGGCGGTGGCTTTTGGTGCGTCTTCCAGAAAATTGTAAATTTATCCCTATTCGACACCAAAATTACAGGGCCATTGACATGGCAGATGAATTCCCTGAGGCAGAGGTGATTGGTGTAGATCTCGCTCCCATCCAACCTCGGTACCAAATACCCTCCCTTACTTCCGTTCCCATAGCTGACATGCCTATTCTCAGCGAGGTACCAGAGAATTGCACGTGCGTCACCCCAATTGATCTAAACTCTTACTGTTAATTGAATTTGGTTTTTAAGTTTCGAACTTTGCGATCTTGACCAATGGTACTTGCCGTACCCGAGTGAGCATTTCGACGTCGTCCACGCGAGGTTTATGCACACAGGAGTGCGTCCTTGTTTTTTTTTGCGGTCCTTTTTCCCCTTGTCGTGACACAGTTTCTAGATTGAGAATTATACCCGCTTTCTGCACGAGATCGCACGCATGCTCCGGCCAGGCGGACTTGTTATTTTGATTGAACCCGACAGCGAACCCATCGCAGATGGGAAAAACGCCACCGAGTTGACCCGTTCCGGACAGCCGTCAGGGATGCGTGGTTGGTTCGCACTGTGGGAAGCATACAGAAAGTGTCTCCGAGACCAGGGGATCGATGTCAATGTCCCGCCTGAACTTGCGAATATGGTCGCCACGACGGGTGCGTTCGACAATATCGTTTTGCAAGAAGGGAACATTCCCATCGGATTTTGGCCCAAGGGTGGGTGACTTGCCACGTTAACGTGGACGTGGACGTTGACAGGAGCGCATGTTGCACGTAGACCCTGTCGCGCTGAGCATTGGGCAGCTTGCGTGGATGAACTATGACATCATGCTTCCAGCACTCAAGCCGCTCTTCTTGTCGGCAGGCATGCGAGACTGGGAAGCGAGGAAACTGATCGAGGAAGCCCATCAAGACCTTTACTATCCTCTCGTCCGTCCCTCCACTCGCCTCCACATCGTCCATGCAGTCAAGAAGGCCTGAGGTTTATCCCTGATTGTTTTGTTTCCCGGGGACATTGTACATGCTAAAAAGTATCATACCCACTGTCATACCTCGCGTCTGTATACTATGTGGATTGTTAATGTTTTCGCATTTCGCAGGTCTCTTGTTGATCATTCTTGCTGTCGACACTCGGCATGTACTAGGTCACTGTAGTTTGTGGAGTCGGTTGTACTTACTGGCGATGCACAGCGTGTTCATGACGTCAGTGTAATGATATTTATATCTCGTAAAAGCGCGTAGTGACCCAGGCAGACGACATTAAAATTTAAAACCAGGCTTTGTCTAGAACAAGTCCAATCCGATGCAGTACAAGTAAGTACATCGTGCAGTGCAGGTTAGTATAGCAGGGTCAACCGCGAGTAAAGTATGCCTTGGCACCGTGGCTCGCCAATTCCGCCTTTGCCTATCAAAAGGTGAGCAGGGCTGCAATGTTTCTGGTTGCAAAGACTACGTGCCTTGTCCATGGTGTGACCAGCGGCAGTATGATGATACCAAATCTGCCAGGGAACTGCTCAGTCGTTGGTGGTAGGGCTGCGGAAACGCGGCACACCTGACGGTAATAAAAAGCATTACCGAGACCTTGCACAGTCCAGCCAAGGGTAGCGATTGCGCCGAGGATGCCCGCTGCCCAGTGACCACTGGAGAACATTTGAATAGTTTGGATGAGACCAGCAGAACCGGTGCTGGGGATGCCGATGATCCTGGGGAGGGGGAACTGAGGAAGCGAGGGATACGTATGAGGAAGCGCTCACATGTAGATACTGAAAAGCAGGTGAAATCCACCAAAGAAGAAGTACAAGTCTGGCAAGGGGTGAAACATGTGGAGTGGGAGAAATGAAAATAGGACGGACAATAATATAAGGCTTGTTCCTGAAGGGGACGTCAAGAGGTGGTTGGAGGGGGGACGGGAGAAAATGCGCACCTTCATGTAACCATTGTAGATCGGTCTGGGCGGTGTAAGGGGAGGACGGATGTGAGAGGAAGTGAGCTCACCTGTACCACAACAAGAAGGAGAGGGGCGCAATTACGAACACATAGCTTTCGGGGGATTAGCGAGTGATCGAACGGAAATAAGAAGGCATACCCAATGCTTCCACCGAGGTCCTTTCCTCCGTCACTTGCGCCGGCAACGAGGATGAAGATGCAGGCTACCATGTTGATGAGGAGGGTTGCGAGGAGGACGAGCCATAGCTGATAGAGACGGGTGATGAGGGGACGGGAAGCGTCTGGGATCTCTTCGGAAATGGAGTGGTAGATGAGGGGGAAAACTGGAGGACATGAGGACGGAGCGGGGAAGAGAAGGGGAAGACTGACAAGGAGGCCAGTTGTTGCGGCCGTGTTTTCTGATGTATTCCGCGCGTTGGTTGAGTTCTTGCTCGCGCCGTTCGAGATCGCGTTCACGGCTGTTTAAATCTTGCAAGCGTGCATTTTGCTTCGGATTTGGGTCGTCGAAAGGGTTGGCATCGAGGGAGTGGGTAGATGCGAATGGATTTTGTGTATAGTCAGCTGTGGAAGGGTCAGCGGGAGAGGAGGGGGAGGGGGAGGGGATGGAGGACGTACCCATTGGGCGTTGTGGTTTGGGGATGGTCGGACATTGCCGGTCTTACGACGCTGATGGTGATTGGCACCGCCACCCCTGTCTCCGCAGCGCGTCCATGATGTATACACGGACATTAGACAAAGTTTCGTACTCGTCCGATATGATATAAAAACAATGCAGGTCCGTCTTTTTATTCTTCACTTCGCCATGTTTTCGTATCTGATCGTCGCTCTCTTTGCTGTCCTCGCTGTCTCTTCTCATCCGCTCAATTTTGCGGCCTCCCCGTGCGACTCGCACACTCCCTCCGTCACTCCCTCCTCCGTTCCCGCACCGACGCTCTCTTACACCTCCCCTCTCTCTCCATCTCCCACTCCGACCACCGACGACTGCTCCGACGCCACTTCCTCCCCGTCCGCAACCCCAACACCCTCCCGGACACCAACCACCTCCGGAGCACCTTCCCCGACACCATCGGCCCCCGCACCATCCTCCGCTGCCCTGACAACCGTCTCCGACGCGTCGTCAAACGGTCCCTTCACCGATGGATTGTAAGACCATCCCAACTCTTCTATTCTTAGTCACATTGTTCCCCGTAGCGCGACCTACTTTTACCAGAATGGAAACCCCGGCGCCTGTGGTCAGGTTAACCCAGACACCGCCTTCATCTGTGCAATGGGCATGTCCTCCCAATCTCTCTCTTCCTCTCTCATTCTCTCCCACAGATCAGGCACGTTTCGGCACCTCAGGCCCTGCCTCACCCCTCTGCGGCCAGCAAGTCCAGATCACTAACATGAACAACGGTCAGAAAGTCACCGTTACAGTTGCTGATGACTGCCCTACCTGCCAAAATGGAGATTCAATCGACCTCTCCGTTGCTGCATTCGAAGCCATTTCTGACCTCAGCGTCGGTGACGTACCTAGTCAGTCCATTCATCACCCCTCTCCATTTCTTTGTTTGCTAATATCCTCAAAGTCTCTTGGGTCTTCGTATAGACCTCCTTTAGATCCTGCCAAGGCTAGTCCTTGTTGGTGCTGGTAACTCCTAATCAATCATGGCCACTCTCACGCAGACTGGGCTATCCGCCCTGGTGGCGATAGTCCTGTATGGTAACCCATTAGACTTGCATACCCTCCACTGGCTAATCTGAAACGAGCATTGAACATCACGAAAGGTAGACACCATTTTTTTTATCTATTCTACTATCGGGTATAGTGAGGTCCTGGCACGCATTAACTTATGGAATCGATGGCTTGCCACCGAATACCGTTGTAATTATTCAATAGATGAATCCGCCGTACTAGATCCTATTGTATTATATTTCCGTCGATTCATAAATGTATTTGCCAAAAGTGCCACAAATCCCGTCTCAGTACGCGCTTTAGATGGAACCATTAGCACAGAAAATCCTCGTCGTGGGTGGAAACGGCTTCATTGGCAAGTCATGGATCTTGCCTTCACCCAAACAGTGAATCACCGCCATCAGGTTCCGCCATATGCAAGGCTGCCCTAGCACGGGGCATCCAGGTGACCAGCATCAGGTATGCTCTTGAACGCCCACTCCTGTTGAAGACCTCCTTCAATGCGATACACAGCTCCTCTGGAAGACCTTACAAAACTCCAAAGGGACACACTCCGGCGTGGGTCGCCAAAGTTAGTGTCATTATCCAATGATTCCATATTCTGATCCGTTGTTGTTGCTAGGTGGAATGGCGCAAGGCTGATGCTCTCCTTCCCGAAACTTACTCGGACATCCTTCCGAAAGTCGGCGCTGTCATCCATACGCTCGGAACTCTCCTCGAGGACGAGAAATACAAGTCCGCGTTGGCAAACGGCGACCTCATTAGCCTCGTTGGGGCTATTGCGGGCGGAGGCGGCCACCCACTTGATAGAGCGCCACAAAGGCGTAGCTACGGAGTGATAAATCGAGATTCTGGTGCGTTGTTCCCTGAAACTGCCTTGATAAGACGCCGCTCCAATGAATGAATTCGGTTCACTCACATCAGCCCTTCGAGTCTGCGAAGCGTTCAAATCCAGTAAACCAGACCCTGAGGTCACGCATGTCCGCCCATTTATCTACATATCGGCCGAAGATATATATCGACCCCTGATACCCGCGAGGTATATCGAGACCAAACGCGAAGCGGAGCAAAGAATAAACCAGCTCCTTCACGACCACCCGAATCATCGTGGTGTGTTCATTCGTCCAAGTAAGCCTCCTTCTACTTCATGCAATCTATCCTCTTATAAGAGCTGGCAACGTGCTTACGGCTCACATTCTCTTCAAGGCCTCGTGTACCACGCGCATCACAGGCCGCTGACGTCCCCTCTTGCCGCGCTGATCGACCTGTCAGCCTCTATACATGCAAGCGTTCCCAAGGGCCTGCCAACCCCGTCTTCCTTGCTCCGAGCCGTAGGACACGCCTTCCCGTCTTCTCATGATTCGCCGCTCTCCTCCCCCCTCCATTCGATCGCGAACGCACTCTCAATTCCGCCGATTCATGTTGAGCACGTTGCAGAAGCCGTTTGCATAGCACTCGACCCTACAAAGGACGTCAGGGGTGTCGTCGGCGTAAGAGAAATGAGGGAGCTCATTGGTTGGTCGGAAAAGGGACAGGAGCCGCGCCTTGGACGTGCATAAAGTGACAGGCCTTCCCCGCAGGAAGGCCGGATGTCAGCCATATGACTCGTGTTTGGTTTATGAACACTATTTCGGGCATGCGACAGTTTCAGATGCAGTCTGCTCTGGGTGATATCTACCCATCTGCGACGTGGGGGTGTGATCTGATACTCCACAGATGGACCTATCGATGGACTGGCTGCCAGTTCGTGAACCAGTGCGAAGTTGTGCACCAAACTTACTCACGTAAGTCATTTTGAGTTCAGTGTCGACACTACGGGACGAACTTGCCATCTGAGGTCTTGTGGAGCCTTGTCCGGTGACCCGTGGTGTTGGCTTGAGTTTCCAGGATGTTCTAGTTGCGGTCGCGCGCCTCCTCCCCATTCCAGGCCGAGGTCCATCACGAGGTCCACATGTGCTGTCACACGACCCTTTGACCCTTTCTTGTCTAGATTTGGACATTCTTGGAGATGTGACCGACGCTAATAGACCAAGTTCTGGCAGTCTCAGTCACTGCTTCTGAGCGCTTGGTTGTGACCGTGGATAGAGCCCAATTGTACAAGGTTAACGTTTCTGTCAATATACATCGGAGACCCTGAACGGGAAAACTATTGTTCCGGCAAAACCACACCTGAGAAAATCACCCTTGGACATACAAAAGATGATCAGACATAGAAGCACTCGAAACTACGATATCGGTGATTACACTTCATTATAAATTGACAACGCCGCACTCCACCCAGAAACCGGACCTGCCCTTCAGGTTGCCAAACAAGTAGTAGCTAGAGGATCCGATTGGGTTCAATGACGATCCTCCCCAACAGAATCACACAGGGACTCACATGGCCCGGGCGCGACTATAACTGGCGCGGTTAGCGCAAACTCGCCAGTGGCATCTTTAATCATGAACGCTATGGATGTTCCTATCGAGAAAATCAGTGAGATGCATGGATATAGTGACGGAGCACGCACCAGCAGCGATATTAACCTCCCAGGACACCGCATCGCCGATCAGCCCTTCGAAGAACTCGATAGGGGTGGTCGGATCTGTTCCAGGGACAATTCTTCACACAAGTTAGAAGATCAAAAAAGTAACGGCGAAAAGTAAAACACACTCCTATACAGACAAGAGCTTTGTCAACTTTGAAATCTGGAAACTGAGGTAGAATAGACACGTACAAGGGTGTAAAGGCCTGGGTGAAGACGTGATTAATCCGGTGTGCATGCATGATACAACTCGTGGAATGTACGTACCCAGACCACCGCTCCAAGAAATGGGCGTATGTTCACATTCGGTGATGTTAGAACTACCTCGCGTCGTCAGCGTGTACATGGAGCAGAGACTCGAAAAAAACGTACGGGGTGTTGATGGTCATGATGGTGGCTTGGGCAACGACAGCAGCAGCACAATATGCCAATGATGCCAGATAAAACTTCATGATTGATGACTCTCGAACCTTGGATTGCGTTTCTGCAGAGCGGGCTCATGCAACTGGCTGCCTTTATACAATCGTACCGCGGTGACGAATGCCCGCAGTGCGAGCTGCAGAGAGCAGAGCGATGATGAACACAAAAATACGATAATGCACACACGCTGTCCGCGTCGCCAGCGAGAGGTGGTGATGCGTGACAAGTGAAGCTTTGCTAGGATGATGGCATGAATGTAGCATTAGTTGAGGAGCAACGAGCTGCAGACTGATGGAGCGCGGTGGGGCGATGAAGATATATGCTGCAGGTAACCATCAAGAAAGCGCACGCTTGGGAGGAAAGGAGTCCGTTTGTCTAAATGCCGTGCAGGGAATCAGACTGGCAACTGCGAAACTCGTTGCGAGCAACCGCTGCGGGCGAAACTTGGCAATGCAATCGATGGTGACGTTTCGGTGGTCAATGATTTGATTCATTGGGCCATCAAAGATCTCGCGTAGGGCGAATTCCGACTCTTCGGAAGCCGTGGTCGTATGACCCGGGTGTTTGCCAACTCAAACACGGTATTGCGAACCACGACATTTCGCAAACCTTGAAGTACACTGTCGTCATCATCATCAGAGCACTGGTACATTTGTGCAGCAAAACCCACATACTGAGTTATTCTTTTGTTTTATCTGCCAAGGGTGCACAGTTTCCACCTTTCAAACGTCCAGAGTGAGAATGGACTCTGGCTACTAGTGCTCATGATGCCAGCGACGAGAGTTGGCGGTGTTGCGGTCGGGCATAACAATGCGCCCGCTCTTTGGGGTGTGACAAATGACAATTATGCCATCGGCCATATGACGGCCCTGCAGGGGTACACAAGCTCGTCCCATCCCCACAGACCAGCCCAACATCTTTGCGGTCCTCGCAGCAACTCTCTCAGCCTGCTCGACGGCGGAACGACCGCCAACCCCTCTGTTCTTCTTTCACATCGTCAGCAGGGTCACTCAGAGCCTACTACTAGGTCAATCAGACTAGCGGCCGCTTATTATTAAAGTCATTTATTGCCGAGCCGATCAGACCACCGTGCATTCCAGCATCGTCTGATACAGCGGATTGGTATATAAACCTGGGCTGTCTTTGGGGACTCTTTCCTCTTCACCTCATGACCTCTCTTTCCCTTGCCAAGTTTGCCGCGTCTGCAATTCGTGCTGCACCTGTTCCTGGCACACGAGCAATAGCAAACTCCGCCTCCTCAGGGAAGGCATTGCCCTTTTCTCTCCATGGCCTACGTGCTGGAGTGGATGGGTGCAACAATGGCAAAATGCTACGTATGCTCATGTTTGGGAAACCTGGCGCTGGCAAGGGCACACTTTCCTCACGACTCGTGAAAAAGTATGACGTTTTGACGATCTCTACTGGTGACCTCTTGCGCCAACATATCGCCGAGGGGTTAGTGCGCTACTATTTCGTTGCTTCCAACGCACCGCTCACCTACTTGCAGGACCCAGGTTGGTCGCCAAGCCGGAGAGATTGTCGCGCAAGGAGGACTTGTCCCTGACGACCTCATGCTCAAAGTTGTCACCAGCAAACTTGATGCGCTTCACGACAGGGTTCGTCCAACTGATTGCATTTTTATTGCAGTGAGCATTGACGCGTTCCCCTAGCACTGGATCTTGGATGGGTTTCCTCGCACTCTAGGACAAGGTAAACTCCTCGATACCCATTTAGAGTATGTGTACGGACTCTTTTCATGTGTATACCCCCTGAGCGGTTCTACAGGGGCCAAAACACACCTCTGACATTGATTGTGAACCTTGATGTCGCTGACGAGGTGATTCTTGGCCGAATATCCGATCGTTGGGTGCATCTCCCATCGGGGCGAGTATACAACATGACCTACAACCCTCCCAAGGTGGAGGGCTTTGACGATGAAACTGGGGAACCCCTGACAAAAAGGCCAGATGACCATCCAGTAAGTTGCTCTCTACACAGGATGTGAACATGAAGCTTAGGTGTCATGCGACGCAGGAGATCTTTTCACGCCGTTTACAACGGTTCTATGCCTCTACGTCACCCCTTCTCTCGTACTATGCCTCGAATCCCAAGTCTGCTCGTCTCGTCACTTTGCAAGGTGAAACGTCTGACGAGATTTGGCCGAAATTGGAAGCGGTCGTTCTGTCATCGTTCCCCAGCTTGCGGGAGCGTTTGCCACGTCGAGGACGGTATAGTCTCAGCAATCCTTTTGTCCTGACAGATAAACGGTCGCCGAGAGGCCGAGCAGTGTGGAGTAATTAAGGGTGGCCGTCTTGGACACGTTTGTTCATTGGTTCGCTCGTATTTCTTGTCGAATACCATCGGGGCTAGTACGACCTGGCTGTCCCATCCTGTACTGCTATATTTTACAGAAGTTAATAGAAGCCACGAGGTTTGTGCGGTTTGCCCCAAAGTGGCGAGTAAGACATTGAAGCGATCAGTGGCTAGTGCAAACGAACCAGAAAAGGATTGGTATGTTTACCTGCCAGTTGTCTAGCTGTGCCGCATCCCGACGCGAGACGAGGCACACAGGCGGCCTTGTCATCCTCAAGGCATGTGGTAAGTATAATAGCTGCATCTTCCATTCCACCCGCCTTTCACCTGTCCATGCTCTATTCTTTCCCATCTTTTGGCATCGCACACCCATCTCGCTCAGCCTCGGTTCATGGCACCGCTCACCACCTTCTCCTCTGTCTCCCCATTGCTTTTGCGCAATGCTGCGCGATCCGTCTGTAGCATCGTCCCGTACAACATGTCGAGAGAGTTACCGCCCTACTTGAGCATATCCACTCCGGAAAAGAGCACTCAGAACAAGCCTGTTCTGCGAATGCTCTTGTTCGGAAAACCATGTTGTGGAAAGGGCACCCTCGCCACCCATCTCTCGAACAAGTATGACATTTCGACAATATCTACTGGCGATCTTCTTCGACGACACATTGCGGAAAGGTCGGTCATTTTCTTTGGTAAACTTGCGTGCCGATTGAGTGATCGGGTTCTCGTCAGGACTGACATCGGGAGGCAAGCAGAAGGGATCGTCGCTGCTGGCGGTCTCCTACCAGACGAAATGATGCTAGACCTGGTTACAACTGAACTCGATACCCTCAAGGAGAATGTGAGTATCTTCCTGTCACCTTTATGTTATGTATCGTTCACACGTGCGTTCATAGAACTGGATCCTAGACGGCTTTCCGCGCACACAGCGACAGGGAAGGCTGCTGGACGATTTCCTCGCGTGAGTCGCGTAGCATTTGTTGCAATATCCAGTTGCCAACTTAATTTGTAGGAAACACAGCATATCGCTTAATTTGATCGTGAATGTCGACGTCTCGGATGACTTGCTGTTTCAATGGATCTCGAGTCGCTGGGTTCACCTCCCATCGGGTCGTACTTACAGCACGTCCTATAATCCTCCACAAATTCCAGGATTAGACGACGTGACAGGTGAACCCTTGACGAAGCGACTGGATGATAATCCAGTACGAAAATTCAGGGTCTTTTTTTGGCCTTGTACTATGGTACTGATCGTCCATCCTCTCTCTAGGAAACGTTTACCCGTCGCCTCGAACACTACTACGCGCAGACCTCGCCTCTCCTCTATTACTACGCCTCACGGGCATACTCCACGCGTCTCGTGGATCTGTACGGCGACTCGGACGCCATCTGGCCTTCGCTGGACTCAGTCGTGCGCGAATCTTTCCCTGGTGTCCGCGAACGTGTTCTTCCCGGTCCACGAACACGACTCGGACAGCCACAAGTCAGGCTGCCATTACACGCGTCGTTGGCCATCGCGGACGGACTTTGTACTTCATAGAGACATCGCTGGCCGAAAACGTCCCTCTTTTTTTTAATTGAACAGACTCGGCTCGTCACGCTAACTTTTTTCCACCCTCCATCCACTCGCTTGGCACATGGACGATCATTATTATTATTTTTCAACGATGCTGTAGATCTATATATATATATCCCACATCCGTATCATAGTTGTACCCTATACCACCGTGTACATATTCAAGATTGCATTTGCTGTGATAGTACAGTAAACATCAACTGAGATGATCAAGGATCAAATCGAACACCCTTTTTTTTACGTTTGTTTGAATGATGGGCCACTTGGATCACTTGCGAAAAGCTGGCCACTGGCAAAATGTTCGCATGTTGTCATGATATCGATTGAAACAATATCCGCCTTTGGACCGTCAACGTCGAAAATGGATCGTGTTATCAACATCCAAAAGCGCAATACACGAGCGTGACCAAAAAAAAAGGCGGGGCTTAGGGGCACCAACCTGACGTCGACTACAGGATCTCGTTCATTAATCATAAGGACAAGAGGTGAAGCGAAACAGCTGTCGATACACTCGGTAAAGGATGAAAGATCGAACCATACAAAGCTCGTCGGAGACGAATGACTAGGAGAACAGTGTTGCGCAGGACTCGAGAGAAACGTCCTGAAATCGTGAATTAATGGTAAAGATAGCAAAGACAACAAAAAAAAAACATGACAGCAGGGGTAACGCTTGAGTGTGCTCTAAGATATCAATGGCCGTCAGTACCTGTGTGATGAAGCAGAATTATGTAGACGAGACAACGTCCCAAACATGAACGAGACAAGACTGGCGGAAGGCTGCCAGCAGCTCCAACGCTCGAGGCCATATTCCCATCGTCATCTAGACGATCTCCCAGATTGATGTCTCCAAGACACGGAATATCGATGTGTCTTTAGAGTTCTCTGACCACCCGACGGTCTCTCTCCAGTTCATGGAGTTGGCTTCCTTCTCCCCGGCTCCGGCAAACAGTCCAAGATCATCATCGGATATACCGCGAAAGATGAGGAACAGTCTGGTGAAGACGCATGGGTCGGCAGTTACTGAGATATCGATGGCGTTGGCGATCTTGGTTGGGGAGAGGAAGCGATATGCAATGTTCTTATGGACAGCGAATGCATGTAGATTGTTACTGGAACGAGTCTGTTAAGAACCCAAGAAGGACGGGCAACCAGGAAAACATACTTGATAAAGTTAGTTCGTGCGTGCAAAGACATTCCGAGCTGGTCCAGCACGTTCATCAGGTGAGATATGAAGTCGCGGAAAGACATCGCGAAACCATTCCGCGGTGCAATAAATTCGTTGGGATCAATCATTGCTGGGTCGGGTCTAGTAGGGAGAAAAGACATCAATTTCAGTAGAATACACGTCCGGACAATCACTTACACCGCTTCGTAGTACAAGGACGTTACAACCATCTCGCTCTCAAAGTGTTCAAGCGCGCCACCAGGATGTACTCGCAAGAAATATTTGTGTTTATGTTCTCCTACATTCTCGGCTGGTGGCCAGGTCAAGGCGAGTGCCCAGAGGGGGTTTACTGTCAAGATGACATCGCAGTATTGTTGAGCAGGGGCGAGGATACTCAAGTGACACTTGGCCGAGGTCGGGCGGGCAGCAGTGGTAAGCTTAGTCATCACGCGAGAATCAAAGAGAAAGTCCGGGGTGATGTCAGGATCTTTCATCTTTGTGCCGGTGAAATCGACGGTGTGTGTATCGCCAGAGTGTACAATGTTAAGTTTTCCCCAAAACATGCCATCGACGACGGTACCATCTTCCATGCGTGCCATGTCGACGTCATCTGCGGAGGAAACTGTAGTTTCCAGCGCGATATGCTGTCCCGGGACGAGTTCGAGGTTGAAGGTGGCAGGCATCTCTGTGACTGGCGGGGGACTGAAGAAGGAAAAGGTCGTTACGCGGTGCGTAGGTGGCGGACGAGATACTTACGGGGGTGGACTACACAAGCGTCAGCGACAAGTCGAGGAGGAAGGGAGAGGACGCACGGTGGTTCGTCGGGTGGCGGAGGAGCGTCACTGACGATCTCTACGCGGAGACCCTGCACGCCCATGATGGCGATCTGGTACGAATCTTCGCCAGTCAACTGCATGCGATGGACCAAGCGGACGAGGGACGAGATGAGTATTCTGCATTGCGTCAGAACGAACGTAGGTAACGCACGTAGATATACGGTCCGGAGACTAATCGCTAGATGTGATGTCAGCGGGGAAGAAGTGAGTGAGATAAGGAGGGACGAACAGAGGCATGGAGAGAAGCAAATTCAGTAGGAACTCGCAAGCTGAAGATGGCATCTGGGGGAGGCTTTGTCCAGTCTCTGGCGACGGCCTCGAGTTCCTAACGGGTGTGGGTCAATGGAGAGAGGGGTGGGGCACTTGAGATGGGACCCTCACAGGAAAGCTTTGTGGCAGCTGTGGGGAGACATGAGTGAGCGCTGGGGCAGAGGGAAGGGACACTGACGACTCTGACGGTCTCCATGTCGCCGTACGCAAGGGTGAGGAGACGCTGCCTGGCGAGCGCCATATGGGACTGCCTTTCGCGATAGTCGCTGTCCTTGTCGCTCTTTTTGTTCTTGAACTTGTTCCAGAACGACTGGGAGGGCAGACTGGCGCTGGTGGATCTGACGATGAAAGATAACGGGAGAGATGGGGATGTAGATGGATGGACTTACGCAGGGGAGAGGAGCATGTCGAACAGGGCACGATGGTGGTCGATGAACAGGCTGATTTTTGATAGCGCGCAAAATGGGCAGACACGCGAGACAACACGAGGCAATCATCATCATCATCGCTTTCTCCGACTGTCCACGTCCGGTCCCCACTGGCATGCCTCGTCTCCCCTCCACCCCTCACAGACGCTTCTTCGTCTCCACCGTCCTCCTCTCCCGCACATGGCAGAACGAGACCCTCGTGGAGCTCCGCAAGGAGGCAAAAGCGCGCGGCCTGTCCACGTACGTTTTCTCTCGCGTTCGGCCTTTTCGCACGAAATCTTTTCGGTTACTCGCTCCTGCTGACCGTGATCATAGCAAGGGGAACAAATCAACATTGATTGCTCGCATCCAAGAACATGAGGAGAACAGCGTGACTTCCACCATACACCCACCCGGTGCAATTCGGAGCGCCTCAACCAAAGTTGTTCCGCCAGTGCCATCCCAAAAGACTTCCCAGGCGGCCTCTCCTGGTATCCCGCTGGCCGCGCAACCTCGCAGCGCATCCACAAATTCCGACTTTCTGGCCATCAGATTACCCAATCTCTCCCGACCCCCTCCCAATGCGCCCGTGCAAGTCGTGAGTCTCATCCGTTTCATCCTTGGCTCTGTTGTATTGCTAACTTTTTTTTTTTCCATCCATCTCTCCTATTTCCGTGATATTTCACTACAGCCCTATTTGCCCGACTTCTGGAATTCCGCCCAACCAAAAGCTGTCGCTCCCTTAGAACATGAGCTCCCCAAGTTGCATGTCGTCAGCGGGTCAGCCACTCATTACGACGGAGGGCCGACGTATAATCTTGAAAAATATCAAGAAGATGACTCGCCATCCGCAACCGCTCAAGCGGATGACCCTCCAGCCAGCAGGGAGGTCGGATTCTGGGCAGACTTTTGGGAGAGTATGGGGCTTTCAAGATCGTTCAGCGCCCGTCGCCCGTTGTCCAATTTAACTGCGCAGGCAGGAAGGGATGAATTCCAGAGCCAATCGAGACCGTTGACCGATGAGGAAAGGAAGGGGTTGTACATCTTCCTTGGCATCGTTGGAGGGTCGTGGTTGGTCGGAGGGCTCGTGAATCGACCAACGGTTGTCAGAAAGGAGCATGACATACAGAACCCGCACTAGAATGTTCACTCCTTTTGTAGAATCGCGGACCACCCCGAGGCGGATGTAAAAACCTGATGCAGTCAACAAGTACGTGCTGGCGTGTCATCCCTGGACGAAGCCCATCTCGCCACGAGATCCGCTTAGTTTGATTCATTTACTGAACCATTTGTAATGGTCAAACACTCGCAGTGTTCCGGACCTCGAACGGGATTTGTCATCAAATTTCTGTCGAGAATTAATTATCGCCAGTGGGCTTCGTACCGCCCATAACTTGTCAGATCTTCATCAGTTGACAATTTGTGGCGGCGCTGTTGCCTCGTCTCCGACAAGATCCTTCCAAGGTCCTCGGATTTCCTGCTCTTCCATTCTCGACGTCTTTTGATCCATCCATCGCCGTCTTCGTATTAATACCTACCTTTTCTAGTTCGCACGTGCGCTTCCGAGTTCCGGGCGGCTTATCAACGGTGGTGTACATCAATCCCATGTGTAATCTCATCGCAAGCAATTACTAGCGTGATCCATTCTCAAAGAAATTAAATACTTTACAGCAACGTAGACAATGTACATCATGCAGTAGTAGTTACGGTGGGTGGTGTGTTTGATGGGTTGGTGGAGCTGGCAGACACATTTCCAGTACCACCGTTCTTTCCTCGCCCCCATCTTACGGATATTCTTTCCCCGTCCATGTCAAGACCGTGTGCCCAAGCTTCTGCAGCTCGCTCTGCAGATGTTCGGTCCTTGAAGTTGACAAAGGCACACCTTTGCTGGCGTCAGCTGATGGCGAAGGGATTAAAAAGCAGATGCGCACCTCGACTTTGCTACATGAACTACTGACTTGAGCTCTGATGAAGCGACGTGAGGTAGCGAGTTCACGACAAGCGTCCGTATCTCCGCTTCCGTCGCGGAAGCAGGAAGCGATGATAGGAACAACGACATCTAGGATCATAAGTATGTTGGATGTTGGGTGGTTAATCCGAAGCGGAAACATACAATGGACTGGTCTTCTGGAAGCTTGAGCCCCTGCGCTACAGCATGGTTCGCCATGATTTTTCGTGCAACGGGGTCGTTCTGACCGTGATAACGGTCTTTGATACTCTGGTGCGCGAGTTCATTGTCCGCTGGCTTCTCATGTCTACACAACAAGTCAGTCATTCAAAGTTCGTTCATAGGCAATCGTACACACCTATACGGGCACTCGACCCCTCGTTTACATTCGCCCTTGATGAAGAATGAACATATGTGCGGTCGGTTACGCTTATAGTAAGGATTCGTGCGAGCCAATTCCTTCAGCATTTCCTTGCCTGCGGAGCTTGCCCTGCCGCCCACTTGCATCATCGACGTAGTATCATCTGCCATCTATCCCCAGACACGTTGAGAATATGCTTTGGAACGATGGCATCGAAGGAGGACCGTACCTTGGTTTCCATGTTTTGCGCGTAGTACTCGCGGTTGATGTCGCTCGTTGGGGCCTCGCTCTGGACAGCCAACGCAGTATCACGGACTTGGGTCGGCAGACCGTACTCGAGATCCAACAGACATGTCTGACAGACGTTCTTGACCTTGGCACACGTTTGGCAGATGACGGTGGCTTTGTAACGAGCGCCTGAACCGGGGTTCCAGCGGAAAACGGTGAATGGACGTGCGCAGGTGCCACACGAACGGCCAAATTCTTGTTTTGACTGACGAAAACACGTGAACATCGGGGTAGCATGTAGGGAACGAACGGCGTACCATTCTGATGAAGGGATTGTCACCCAGACCTATTCTGTGGTGTCAGCCTGAACTCGGTGCATTTATGAGACTGGAGCGACCGTACATGTCTCGCAGAGAATTGGAAACTCGCTCTGCTCCCAGCCTGCTTTGTTGAGATCGGCCTTGGGCATGGTTTTGATGAGAAATGGTTCAAGGAGGACTCGGTTCAAAATTGGAAGGGATATACGCTGACTAATTAACCCCTGTCCAGTCCATGAGTGTGCTACGTGTATGTGATGATCAACGACAGATTGAAGGGCAACGTGGATGCGGTAACGATGACCTCTCCGCCTTCCTCCACTAACTCTGATACCTTCTTCTCCAGGTTCGGCCGAGTCGCCTCCTCAAGCTGGGGAGGAGCCTGGAAGTATATCTGTCTCGTCGACGTCGACAGAGAAGGCTTCTTGATTTGACTGCATACGCATGTCGTCAGCATGTGTGAAAGCAACGTACACGGGGCAAGATCCTCACATGGTCTGCTTCTCCGTCAACATCTCAATCAGCTGTTCGACGGTCCACTCCCGACTTATTGATATCTCGAAAGCCTCCCCGCCGCAAACCGGACAGTGCTCACGCCTCTCGTGCTCGAATGTATACGAGTATACCCCCTCAGTACCGATCAGCATGAAGTAGTTATTGAGATATGCCGCAGAACTGGTTGCGATCTTGAATGCTTCGTTACAACATGATGCTGAAATCATGTTGGAAAAAGGGAAAAAAAACAGTCCCAGTGTTTAAACATACCAGCGATGATGGCATTTGTTGAGGCTATGGCAGGTATCACGTTCTTGACAACACCTTGGGTGAGTGACCAAGTCACCCCTTCGATCTTAAACTCCTTGGCTCGTGCAGATGCGACAGTGTACAACCAGCCGATATGTTCGGGATCATCAGTGTCAAGCCTCTTCTCTGATAAAAGGTCAGACAAAGAAAAGGCGCGATCGTCAAATAAACTAACCCCCATGTACTCTGGGCCACTCGAGCACGGATGCCCATTCGATGCAATGCTCTGGAAGACGCGGTGTATTGGCAATCGTGCAGATAGGGAATGTCGTGGGCTTGTTTAGCATGTCAAGCGAACACTCGTAACAGGACGACACGGTAGGAAGAATGACGCGGGCCTGACCCTTGAAGCCTATGATACAAGTTGAAATCTTAGTACTTGGGATGGCCATTGTAGCTGACCTTCCGTGCCACCGTCGATGAGAGGTTTCAAACTCTCTGGGTTCTCTGGATCAACCAAATTAACAAGCGTTGCGTTGATCCATCGACGCGCCTCCACGGAGTCAAGGCCGCAAATGACGAGATTGAATTGCATGTAGTAGTCATCACCTTTGTCTTGAATCTTTCCAAAGTAACTACGTCGGACGTGCAGCAGGAACCATTATCATGGAAGTCGTGTACTCACGGAGTGACCTTCACACCCGGCACTCGCTTCATAACATACTCGGCTGCCACGATGGCTTTCGGTTTGCCGACATCGGCCGGTCTGTTCATCGCGTTCACCACGCAACATCATGTTAGACGCCAGAGTATACGCGCACCTGAACAGGAACTGACGATTGAGATTGCTGATATCGATGGTGTCCATGTCGATGACGTGAATATCCTTGAACCCTGTCAGCGCAAGGTTGGCTAAAATCTCGCAACCCAACCCGCCAGCGCCGATGACCAGGATTTTGCACTTGTTCCTAAGAAAGTCTTTGACCTGAGAGAGGTAAGAATCAGCCCGTAGACTCGCGTAGGCCGCCATACCTCATCACCAGCCAAGAAAGACGGATCTGTTCGTGGACCCGGCCGATCTAGGATTTGGTCAATGTGAAGGTAGCGATCTTGCCAGTCGCTCGAGGTTGCTGATCCGTTGACATGAAGCGAGTTTGTTGCCATTAATGAGCTGAAGCAATGTCTAAGGAATGTCTACAACTTGGAATAACCCTTGAGTTGACCGTTCTACGCCTTGCACCGTGAGCCAAAAAGGCCCCTCGCGATCGAGAGTATGTCTTTATTATGTAAGCCTACCTTTACTGTTAGTGCCACTTCATATGAACTCAAGGATGGCTCAGACGGGCCAAGTATTGAGTTTCAGCGGCCACCAGTATCTGCGGCAACGCTTGGTATTATCGGTTCTGAGCGGAAAGCCAGCTCGAATAGACAAGATCAGGTCTGGGGATAAGAATCCGGGTTTGCAAGGTGTGTCCTGCAAACATGGTCTATCCTGTCCTCGCTAGACCTGACTTTCTGACGTGTCAGACTACGAAATAAGCCTGCTGCAATTATTGGAGAAGGCGACCAATGGCACCGTCATCGAAATCTCCGTTACTGGTACGGTGCGAGTGAATCCAAGGTACATCTACTTGATGAATCGCGTCAGGTACTGCCATCCTGTTCAAACCAGGAATTATCTCTGGCGGACCGGTGACCCACGAATGCCCACTCTCGCGCGCAGTGGGCTACTTCCTTGAACCAATGGTTATGCTCGCACCCTTTTCGAAGAAGCCGTTTCAATTTACCTTGCGGGGGATAACGACGGATGACATGGACCTTTCTGTGCGCTCTGCCACAAAATAAGTAGCTAAGCGATGCTGAAAACTCCCAAGGTTGATCTCATCCGGACGGTGACCCTTCCCCACCTTCAGCTCTTCGGGATCTCTGAGGGTGTTGAACTAAGGGTGTGTACCTTTCTTTTTGGCATCGATTCAGCGCCGCAGGCTGGACCAACGATTGACAGATAAAAAAACGTGGCGCTCCTCCAGAAGGCGGTGGAGAAGTCCAATTTCTATGTCCCGTTGTTAAGCAGGTGAAAACACTCAACTTCGTTGAACCAGGCAAAATCAAGCGGATAAGAGGAATTGCGTAGGTGATACCTGAGATGTGCAGAACGATCGCTCATGAATACATCCGCATACAGACATGCAGTGCGAGTTAGCCCTCAGTTCTCTAATCGCATGATCGATTCCTGTCGCTCGGTCCTCAATCGTTACATACCTGATATCTATCTTTACTCTGATGTATACAAGGGTGACGAGAGTGGAAAGTGAGTCCCTAATGTCCCGGCCTTTTCCTTGATTGACTGTCGTGTAGGTCCCCAGGCTACGCCTTAACTCTGCTAGCAGAGTCTACAACATCTGCCATACACTGTACTGAGGCTGTCGCAAAACCTGGCGGTACTCCAGAGGACGTAGCACTCTTAGCGAGCCGCGCCCTCTTGTCTGAAATACGGCGCGGAGGCTGTATTGATCGGAAACATCAAAGCCTCGTTCTTTTGATGATGGTGCTAGGTAGCGAGGACGTAGGGCGATGTCGGATGGGCGAAGCATCTCCCCGGACGTCAGTACTCTGGCACTCAGTGTGAGCCTGGTGCTTACTTTATTATCTTCAGTGTCCAGTTTCTCCGGGATATCAAAGCATTCTTCGGAACGTCATTCAAAATAGTATCTGCAAACCCGTCTGATCCATCCTGCACGGAGTCGATCTACTCATGTTACGGAAATGGTTATATCAACGTCAATCGGACGCTTGCTTAGATGTACACCAATATTGCAGGGAAAGCATTCTACTTTCAACTTAACCTACTTACTTCGTAGTGTCTTGTCGCTCAACGATAAATGATTGACACTCTACCGAAATCTCCATCTCCTCTCCCACCCCCAATCGCGGCAAGCCATTGCTGGAGTAATGGCCACCCTGCCTCAAACCTTGTTGACAGTTCATCCGTGTGGTGTTCACCGTCGAGCAAAGAGACCAATTCAGGAGGTGGGACTGGCACAATGAGTAGTTGCCCTGATCCTTGGAAGAACGATGTATGGATCTGCGGGACCATCGGCGCTGATGGTGAACGAGATGGTCTTGGACGCCCAGTGGATATGGGTCCGACAGAGGGTCCATACCCCAAGGAGCGACCATCTCTGCTCGAAGCTTCTGATTGTTGGTATATTGACTGTCGACGGCCATCCGAGTTTACTCTGGGTCGTCCAACGGATCGTTCGCGAGTGGAGTGAACATCCTCTGGGGATGCTGAAGATGGCTGATTGCCAACTGTGATATTCGAGCCACTTCTCTGAAGCGTTTTGAAGCGTAGTTGTTCCAACACTTTCTCTGCTGCGCTGATCCTTCGAGGTGCGCTCCTGGTCACGTCGGTTTCTCTAGTCGGTGAACTAAGGAGAACTTCAGTGTTGACTGGACCAGTGAATGAAATATCGGGAAGCCGCCCCCTAAAGCGGCTGAAAGATTCAGGAGCATCTGTTGGAGGGGATGTGCGCTGCATTTCGAGTTGCGCAGTCGATGGTGAAAAGCTCTGTCGGCGTCTACGATTTGCTGGTGACGGGAACTCTGGGATCAAAATTGGGTAGCGGTGGACTCGGCGAAGAAAACCCTAGCAAGGAGTACATATTAAATAGAGTGGCGAGACACATATTTCGTAACCGTACCTTTATAACGCCAAAGCTCGTAAATCTTCGAACGTCAATACCAAGTTCGTGGACCTCGTGGCTTTCCATCCATTCGAATACAGTCCGTCCTGGTTTCAGCCGAGAGTAGAGATGCAACAGCTTAGGCCAGTCGGGGATTGGCTTTCCTAATGTATGTTCAAAACACGCATATGAAATCAAGCTTATGAGTTACCTGGCTTGGTTACGTAGGGACCACACTCGTCCTTGACGTGAGGCTCATCTGCAAGCCACTGGACACCCTTCCTCAGTGTATACATGTTTGAATATTGAAATATGTCAATTGTCATTATGACCTGGTAATACCTCACCATATGATTGAGTCTACGAATGGTACGCCTACGTAGAAGAGTTGACACTTACAGAAGGTGGGAGATCGCCTGACGAGTTAGTTCGAGGTCGCAGTCTGCTAGCTGCGCAATGCGACTGACATGGTTCACACCATCAATATATCGGCAGACCTGAAAAGGTATATAGCATAGTTTTTAGTCGGGACATAATGAGTCTACCTTTCTCATCGTGAGATCCCAGTTATCCTCTATACGTTTTGACAGATTTATTAATGCGAGAGGCACATGCCAATCCCTTACTGAGGGTGGATTAGGGTAGAATGGGAGAATCTTCAGCTCGATGGAGTTGAAATCGTCGATCGGGATTGAGGTCTCGGAATATGAATTCAAGTCCTCGTACAGTTGTTCGATGATGGCGTACATGGCTAATGATGTTTGGGGGTTCGAAAGAAACATCGATTCTTCCTGGAAAGCAAAGCTTGTAAGCATGGGTTGTCGGGGGGGGATCCGGAAGGACGAACCTCGCAAGCCGTCAGAACCCTGCTGACTTTCCGGACGATAGGTTCATAGCAGCTCAGATTCGCCGAGCGTTCGAAAACGAAACAAAGGTTAAACCTAAAGAAGTACCGCTCATACTTTCCAGCGAGGGACACAGGAAGTCCAATGATGCGATAATTCCCCGTCGCACACACAACGAGGCGACCACAGAGAGGATTCGGGGGGATAACATACTTCGATATGTCGTTAAAGTTAAAGAGGGTCCTGCTGGAAGAGGACGAACGGTGCTGGGGAGAAGGCAAGTGACGCAGAGAACTTGGACGCTGGCCGCCTGCTGAAATCAAGGAAGAACTAGATCGACGGGATAACTTATGCTCCTCCCCTTCAGCCAAGGTCGCGCTAGACGGTTTCGGCGAGGAAGTCACTGACAAGCTGGTAGCTGGTGCAGCCGGTGCTATGAGACCTTCAGGGACCTGGAAAACGATTTTCGGGCCAGTCTTGACATCGAATATCGCGTAGAACACGGAGTGTATTCTAGGCAAGAATGTTTCTCCCTCGGGTGGCATTTTGGGTTCAAGCACGTCGGGACTATTCGTCACTAGTCACTTCCTTCAGTGACAAGCAACAAGTTGTCCATAGTGGGCCAATCGCCAGTGTGTCATGGTCTGCTACTAGAATCATCGAAATGTGGCCTCCCACATATTAGTGGATGTTTCCTATACGACGTGCAACTCGAAACGAGTAACATGGGGGTTCTATAGTCCGTGATGTATACATGATATCGTGGAAAATGTCCAAACGAAACCGATAATAACATGTTTGATTACAATAAACCGCCTCCCGAGAGTGCAGAGGTCAAACTCTAAAAAGACATAAGAAAATCACACTGTGCGTTCTCAAGGATTCCCTTACCGAGATATCGGATGCCGACAAGGGGCAATGGAAACTAGCAGAGTTACTGATCGTCGGCGAGACTGTGAAGAAAAGCACACGCAAACCCAGCTAGTAGACAAGGAAGTGATCAGATTCTGTAAAATTCTTCATGGATTCGAACTCGACTTGCCGTGATATCATAGTCCACAGTTATGTCCGACACTGTACCACCCCCAGCGCCACACTTGGCCGCCACGTCTGCAATAATCTGGGAACTGTATAACATTGTGGTTGTATATTCAATCGAGAAAGGGAAGGTGAAATTTGTGTTAGAATGTGAATGAAAGGTTACACCATTCTGTTGTCCTCCTCCAATAAGTGTGTTGTTGATCGGGTAGTAAATCTGAGGAGGTAGTCAGTAAAACGAAGGTAGATGTCTTGAGAGACGCATACATTCGCCTTTATCGACGAAAATGACACGGAAAAATAATTAGGATTGCTGACGCTGTCATTCCGGTGAGTGCCTGGCTAAGCTACGAAGCATCTTGAACGCCACACGTACTAGATAGGGAGCTCAAGATTGATCTGAACACCGTTGCTCAGAGACTGGATCTAAGGGCACAGGGTCTTTTATTGGTTGCCAGATATAGTGGTGAGACGTGATTACCTCGCTTCCATTCGACGTAGCTTGTACGTTGCCAACTATAATATTGGGAGGACGAGTCCACTTAAACAGTCAGGTTTTGTTAGTGATGTTGCGTTCCCTCGACAGGAGTCCACTCACCAGCGCGAGGGGTAATAAGATGCTGACAATGAAGAAGACGATGATCATAAGAGTGCAGCAACAGAACCGCCCGATGCACGCCCCTCGGCCACCCTACTAGAGGATTGAACCCGTTACTATGATGGAGCTCCTGCGAGGCCCACCTTCGTCCACAGAGCACCATGATGTTCATAACGCCAGTGTCTCAGATCCCGGGGCCGACTATATAACAACAGTTTCTCAGCGCCCTGCTCCGGAAACGGTCCCACATGAATGTCTCAATGAAGACACGCACTTCCCAGTCGTGGCTCGTGCAAAGGCCCCTTGGTCATAAGTGCTCTCTGATTTATGGTGGCCAGGGGCAAATGCGGGTGCTCCAGGGTTCTTGGATTGGCCATAGTTGGCATATTCTCGATGCCCTCCTGCTCCATATGAATCATAGCCACCCTGGTCATACGCTTGGTGAGGTTGTGCGTTGTTGTAGGAGTTGAAGCCAGGTGCATCAGTGTACGGCTGGTCATATCGTTCGGCATAGGGGTCCCTGTATGCCATTGGAGTTGAATGAGAGACGTGGTGAAGACAGATCTAGTAGACGGATGGATGTGCTGCGGCAAGGTGTAAATTGACTCCGTCCGCAGTGGCGCAGCTTTTGCATCACGACCAGTGTCCTTACTTGGGTCGCTCACACGCTCACTCCACAGGCTTCAGTCCCTCTCTTACGTGCAAATGTATCTATTATAATAGTGTCGATGCTATCACCCAAACCCGTTCGAGCCTTGCGGCATAAAAGGCATGCGGTTTCCGCCCGAAGCTTTGCCAACATTGCCTGCGGGTGTCATTGCGGTAGATGTTACAGCCGGCGTGGGTCCGGAGAACGCCCGACCGTGGGAAGATCCGGGTATGAATCGATTGGTCTGCAATGTCGAGGATGATTGGAGTGTGGCACTTTGCGTCGGTACTCTTGACGGCATCCGCAAGGCCGCGGAAAACGGTCGCTGAGGAGTCGGGGGCGGTCCCATAGTCTCGGAAATTTTTGTAATTCGTTGTGGTCCAAGGTTGTGTGACGTTGACATCTCCATCCTTTGGTCAGTAGTATGCGAATACACCTGGCCAGTCGCTGGCTTGAAGCGCTTTCCCTGATTTGGTGGAGGAGGCGGAGCCGTCATACCGTGATTTATATCGAGCAATCGTGGTTGTCGTAGGGACGCTGATTGTTGTTCATCTGCAGGTTGAGGTGGTCTCACTCGAGAGTTGTCCTCTCCATGATATGCATATTGCCTAGAGAACGAGTAAGAGAGGTGTGCAAGAGAATGACAAGAGCATACTCTGCAAACCGGCTGCTACCAGGCATGTCAACCGTGTTTGCAAATTCTTGACCAGACGGCTCTTGTCGACTGAAAGTGGGGTGTTCCCCTGGAGGAAGAGTAAGACGCAATGGACCCACCGGCGTCGGGATGGATCTCGGACTTGAGCTTGTCTTAACGCTACTGTTTTGACTGGGCCGGTTCGTTCGCGCTGACCTACATGAGTGATGATAGTAACTTACCCTCGTATTTCTGCCATGGATCGCTTCCCATTGTGGTTCAAATGCGCAGACGGCTCTCGAGTTTGATTCGTGACAAATCCCCTGCTGCGACATAGATGAAGTTCTTTCCGCAAGGCCTCGACATCCCTAGAGGACAATTTCCAGTGTGAACAAGCCAATCGGACAAAATACCAACTTTCTCAGTGACCTGCGCTCGTTTCGTAGTCGATCGCAAGTCGAAGAAAGCTGCAAGCACTGATTGCGATAGTGTCGCACGAGGGCAGCAAGCGACTCTTGCTGAAACTGCGTTCGGCAGAGGAGAAGTCACGCGCTGAGATGTAAAGTTACGTGGTGCGACATACCTTTACAGCGTTGGCCATGCCGTCAATTGCATGAGGTAAGAAGCGAAACCAATCTGACATGGGTGGATCGATCTGGTAGAGTACGAGCGTGAGGCATGAGAAGGATAAGAAATGGTGCATACATTGCGCTGGAGGGGCATGAGTTGTATGCCCTGATCACCACATTTTGTGCAACTCTGATTCGGGTCTAGTTGACGGTATCAGTACTCGATGTCTGCGTGAAGTGGGTGAACTGACTGAGGTGAGAGTTGCATAAGACATGGCCACATTCAGTGATCCAAAATGGCACAGGGGGAGGACCGCGGTCGGCTGGCGAGAAAGGAAGATGACAGACTGCACAGCTAACAAAGTCCCAGAAATTAAAGTCCGGGTCTTGCCTGACCGCGGATTGCTCGTTTGTCGCTGGGCCAGACATCGTCGACGAGGACGAGCCACACGTTGGCGAAAGACGCGACGCGACAGATCACGTGCCAATGGTTTATGGGCGCTAGTCGTCGTCCAGAACTCGTTCAACGTCGACCACATCGACCGTGCCAAACACCTTGGCCGCTCCATCCCAGCGATGGAAGTTCCCCAACGTTTCTCCCATTCTGGCCCGCCAAATCTCAGAGTATCCTCCCAGGGGCCAGACGCCGTGGCATCAGCCCATCTTGCTTCTCCAGGTCCTTCACAAAGACCTCCGGACACCCAACATCAGCAGGTGCCCCCATCTGCCTGCCCTCGTCCGCTTATTTCAACCTATGGTTGGGAAATAAAGTCCATCATCGCAAGCTCTCCCAATTTCCATCCTGTCCAGCGCGTGCACTATACTTCACCCAATGCCAAAGTTGAGATCGCCATCCCCGAAGTTGAAAGGGACGGAAACCCTTTGATTATCACTGGTTGGAACAGACATCCCAGGTGGCCAAAGTCTTTGTTTAATATCGACTGGCTAAAAAAGAATGGAGATCAAAGTGTGTCGTGTTCGTCTCCCCGAAGCTTCTCTCTGACTCTAGCACCCAAGACCCAACCGTCCGAAATGTACACAACTGGGCTGATTTCAAAATCACAATGGATGACCTCATCAAGAAACTGCATGAGACCCCGGCGTATGCAAGCGCAGATGGTAAGCCTCAATATTTGTAGTCACTGCACGGTAGGCAAAAGATTCACTTTTTCTCTAGAACAGGAACGACTCTACGGAAAAGATGGCGATTGTCCCACAGCATGGACAGATTGGCTTGCACACTCGGGTGCTATACCTGAAGATCTCTTATTCCATGGCTCAAACGATTTCCTCAAGTTCCTTCCTGACAAGGTTTGTTGCCGACTGCTGTTTCCCTGCTTACCGCCTCATCGGTTCAGGCCAAGGTTCAGACTCTTATGTGCTACATGGGCATAGGGGATACGTTCACACCGTTCCATAAAGACCTCTGTGCATCGTCTGGCCAAAATCTCATGTGTTTCTCGGAGCACTCTGGATCGGCATTTTGGTTCATGACAAAGTCTTCGGCTGCTCCTCGGGTTGCCGCCTATTTTCGCCAATTAGGACAAGAAGTTGATCTAGAAACGCATGTCGTAACCATCGAAGAACTTGCGAAGGCTCCTTTTGACGTGTATATCGCTGAACAACAATTAGGGGATTTAGTCCTCGTTCCTCCGAGAAGCTGCCATCAAGTGGTCAATAAGGGTGGAATTACGATCAAGACATCATGGTCACGGATGTCTCTCAATGGTCTGCAGACGGCGCTCTGGCACGAGCTTCCCATTTACCACAGGTAAGAGTTCCGGTGACACGGTAACCAAATACCTGTCGACTCATCATGCGCAGAGTGTGCAGACAGGAAATATACAAAGTCAAATCCAATATATTCCATGCATTGCAACATTTCACTAGACTCACAGAAGATTTGCCCGAGCGTATTAAAAGCACACTGACAGAGAACCTAAAACAACTTCTCTGTCTTTTCGATGACATCCTTGCTGCCGAGTTCTCAGTTTCCCGCGACTCGATGCCCCATGTTTCGCCATCAGCAATGTCTCACACGGACAATCTTCACTGTGACTTTTGCGGGGCTGACATATTTCAGAGTTGCTTTGAATGTGACTCATGTCTTCCTGCACCTTCCTCCGGGGCCTCTACGGGTATTCTACCGGTTGGCGATGGTCTTGTCCTCTGTCCTTTGTGTTATGTGGAAGGCAGGACATGCAAATGTGGAGAGATGCAGCCAGTTCAGTGTCGACCGTTTAGCGACCTGCTGAGAATTAGGGACCGGGCGGTCAAGGCAATTCAACACATTGAGGACGACTACACCAATGTGCACGGCTACCTATCCGAAGAGCCACTGTGAGTTATATTCATTATACGTGGGTTTGTGCTCATCCGAAGAAGTCGATTGCTTTCTGGACGGGACGCGAATATATTCGAGGCTGCCTGCAAATTGTTCCAAAAACAACAAGTCGACGCCAAGGTGCGCCCTTTCCCCAGTGGCCTTTCCCCCTACATAATAACATGTCGATATTGGACGCTCTGCAGGCAGTAAGGAGTTGTCGAGCGCGTCTGTCGCACCAGGTGCCTGCCTCCGCAGCCATATACTGCAAATCGTGCCATTTCTCTAAATGTTATACCCACCTACTGGAATTAGATTCCGTCCATTCGGTGGATGCCATAATACTTTGTGATCGTCACGACGGGGACGCAAATTGGCATCAATATCATCGCGGCAGTTCGCAGCAGTATCAGGAAGTACTGCAGCGCGTCATCGAGGACGAGGAAATGGGTTCTCGCCCCAATGTGTCGCACAGGCTTATCTACCTGGCCAAGACTTTTACAACTTGCAGGGCAATAGCACCTGAGGTGACCAAGTATGGTTGGTACGACCGATTCGCACAAACGACATCGATTCCGGTGAGTCATTACTTTGAATCCTCTTTTCCGTCGGCTACATCACCTCCAGATTGCGAACAGCCCCCCGAGGGCACTGGTTGGGTTGCCAGACGAAATAGACGGCGATGAGCGATATGATATCCACACCTCGGATGACAACTTGACGAAACCAGCGGCAAAGGGCAGTGATCCTCAAACGATCGATTCGCGCCGAACATCAACCTCTCCACTTGTCACATCTTCCACCTCACAAGGAGGCATCAATGAAATTCGATCCCCTCACCAGTCCAGCTTGTCAGTCATCCCTGGTTCCCGCTCGCCTATCGCTGATCCAATGTCTCCCTTGCCCAAATCGGGTACGATCCAAGTGCTTGGCACTCCCACCAGCGCAAGCATTCGGACACAGCGCGATATTTCGAAGTATAGCCCCCTTTCAGCTCCTTGTTCGTCTTCGAGTGCAAGGCCACCTCCTATGGTGGCATCTCTTTCATTTGCCATTGTAGATGATCCGGGGAATCTTAGCGACCTGACTGATCTCCCAACCGAGATCGATTCTCCACCACGCAGCTTGATTACTACCATCCCGGTTTCGGAAACATCAGACCAACAGCTTTCCCTAGAGCTCTCCCTTTCCCCGTCATCGGCCCCGGTTACTTCTTCAAGCACTCACCTTGGGACTGGATCGAGGCTTGTCTTTGATTGTGTCGAAATCCCGCAGTATAACAAGAGAAGAGAAAAGGCATCATCTTCCCGACAAAAGCGAAAGCGAATTACTGGTCCTTTACCATCAGATGTTGCTGGGCCCTCCGACTCTGATACCTTACCATCGGCCAGGCAAGAGATACCCAACCAGTCATTGTCCAAAAGGAAGAGGAAGAAGTCACAAGGTCCTGCTTCTCGGTGAGCCTGACCCACTCACTGCAGCGAGAAGCAGAATCTTAAGCCAGACGACTTGAAAGGCTACCACAATCCTCCAAACGTATCCACTCCATACTCAATGCCCGGAATCCACCACCACCAGACAATTTTCTTGCCAACGCACTGAATCAGACATTTCAATTTAATAGCACTAGTCCAGCTTCTTATGTTCCTACTACATCTCTCTCTTTCGATGCAATCCCTCCTGCCAGCACTGCTGTTATCAGCCCTACAGTGAAACCCCAATATAGGGACTTTGGTGTACAAAAGAACCTCAACTTCACTCGACATACTTCTACCATCCAGCCTTCCGAGGACCTGTCCAGTTGTATCATGAGATTGGAAGCAGAGAACCGTGATCTACGGGATCAAGCGGAGAAATGCAAGCGCGAGTGCGAAGTATACCGCGAAAGCTTAGATGAAATCAATAGGCGGTATAACTCCTCGGGACCTCATCATCATTGTCCACCATCGAGTGGCCCATCTAGCTTCGCCCCCAATCCTCCCCCAGAATTCTCTACCCATCCTAGATGGCGAACATGGAATGTCATGACTGACAGCCAATTTCAACCTATGGACGTCCAGGAGCCAGACCATCCTCCCATTGAGACTCTCCCTCTACCCATACCATCTTCCGAGAGTGTTTCCGCGTCCTCTCGTCGGCGAACGCTGCTGAAGCCGCGCAGCCTCAAGATGAGAGCCCGCGGAGATGTTCCGGGTAGCCAGGCACAGCCTTATCTTGGGCCTCAGGAGTACCGTCGAAGATGCGGTCCCGTTGAACCAACGAACGGAAGGGGGCGAAGGGGCAAGCTGCGAGAGCCACCCTCTTCGAGTCGCAGCGGAAAATTGATTGGAAGCCCAACTCTGCCAAACTCCTCTGCGACTGTCGAAGCTGAGGTCTCTGGCACCTCGTCAAGGATTGATGCAGCGGTGGCACAGGACCAGGACAAAGTACGTGACGAAGGTCGGTAATACCTTAGCTTTTTCGTTCGAGAATGACGAAGTAACTGCAGTGCCACCTTCCCCGTCCACCGTCTCGGACTAAGCACAACCACCGAAGTCTCGTGTTGTTCTATAGTCAACGCCTACCCTCTGATTTGTATCCTTGCTATCCCCTTGTTCTCCTAGTTGATGTTGTCACTACTTCAAAATCTAGAAATTCATGCATAACTGATTTCTTGAACACATTTTGCTACTAACTTGCAAAGCACTAATCAGATCGTAAAAAGGGGAGTTCTTCGGGGTTCCGTGATAGCAAGAATCTTGAGTCTGAAAATGTCAGCATTACCATGTCCTGGTAAAAACCATATGACCAAGTGAAGCGGATATTAAGGTGCAACTAATGAAGGGGGTATATCAAAATTCGATAGTGAAGAAATGACCGACGACGTGTGACGATGCACGTTCATGGTAACAGATAAGAACGACAGAGCAAGGGCAGAGCTGTGTTTGGGATGGGTCTCTAGCCGCATCGACATGTGATGAATCTCCAGAAACTTGACTTGAGTTCCTGGGCATCGCCGTTTTGGTCATGATACTCGTCTCCTTGTGATACACCGACTTCGTTTCCTCGTGCACGAACATTACTGATCGCCGGTGGTGCAGCACCAACGGTCGACACCATAGGAGAGGCACGACCGTAGGGCTGGTTGGAGTATGCTTCGTCATTTCCATAATCCATGCCAGGGGTGGCATTCGCATACGGGTGTTGCGGAGCACCGGTGTAGCTCGCTCGGTTCTGAGATGTTGATATGGGAACGTTGACTTGAGCAGCCGCAGACAAGGGTGTGGCCTGGCCAGGGGTGGCGCCACCAGCGCCAGGCGTAAGCGCGTTTGGGACCCTGCGCTGCTTCGATCCGTGGCGAACAAGTGCAGGGGAGGGAGGGATAACTTGTGACGTCCTTCTCCACTCGGCATCGCGTTGTCTTTCTAAATCCCGTCTACGATCCTGAGGCTGAGCTGCTGGCACATTCTGGACTTGTGAAAGGACCGGTTGTTGACCCTACACGCCGTCACGTCGTCAGTTCATAGCCGATTGATCGTGTATAGAACGACACACCATTGAGGTTTCCCAACCTTTCCCACCTGACAATTTGATGAGTTGAGAAGGAAGGGAGGTATATCCGCACACACCGTTCAACAAATTCCAATCAAAGACACCATCATCAACATCGCCGTTGCTTTTCATGACCTTGGCGAATAATTCTCGCAAGAAATCGTAGTCGGGAGTTTCCTCGAAACCAAGTTTGCGGACATAGTTCAGATAGATACCAAATTCCTCTGAGAAGCGGGTCAGATCAAAGTTGGGTCCGCCAAGCTCAGTAACCGACCTGGGTAGCCTTCACAGAGTTCTCTAATTTGCGTCGTTTGCTTCTTTTCTCCGATCTTCTCGTACTTCTGCTTGTTTGTTGCGGCTTTCAAACCTTGCCAAGGCAAGCTGCCACGGAGGAAGTACATGAAGACGTGGCCAAGGGACTCCAGATCATCCCTTCGCGATTGTTCTGCCAAGTAAAATCCTCAGCAACGAGGTGGCCGATTGACCATTGGCTCCGACGTACCCCGTCCTAAGTGCGTATTAATGCTCATATATCGCGCAGTCCCGCTAAGACTCTTCCGTTCACGATAAGGGATGTGCTGTTTCGTCTTCGGGTCACGGTATTGCTTAGCCATGCCGAAATCAACCACATGAATGACTGCAGTAAAACTTATTGAGGGTTTGGGTCTTTCCCGGATCAACAATGAAACCTACCATTCGCAGCCTTTGTTCCGGGACGACCGATGAGGAAGTTGTCGGGTTTGATATCACGGTATATGAGATTTTTCTCGTGGATGGTTTGCACTCTGGAGATCTGAGGGATGACGTTAAGGGTCTATTGTTCTGGAGTGGGGGTGTGTCGCACCATCTGCCTTGCGGCCATGCAGACAGTTTTGGTGGAGAACTTGCGTCCACACATGTCGAAAAGGTCCTCCAAGCTGGGACCAAGGAGGTCGATGACTAAAATATTGTGTAGGCCCTCTTGTCCAAAGTGATAGATCTGAGGTATCCCGGCTAGAAACGATGTTGGTTGACGGGGGATGGAGTGTGATGAAGAGACGCACGACAGCCGGCGAGGATGCGATACGAGCGACATTCGTCACGCAATTGGGGGGCTTCGGCCTTGCGAGGTTCCTGCGAGAAAAGATGAGAAAGCGGGCCGGGGAGCGGGAATGCTGCAGACGCACAAACTTGATGGCGACGGTGGTTGAGTTGAGGAGGTTAGTGCCTGGGATGTATGGTGAAGAAGGAAGATGGAGTAGAGGATGAATGGAGTACCTTCGAAGATGACACCGAATGAGCCTTCGCCGATTTTCTTGCCGACGCGGTAGTGGACACCGACGACGTTGTTAGTGCCGGAGGGATGAGAGGCCATTATTGAAGGTATGTACTGGTAGAAGGAAAGAGGCTGAGCGGAGGAATGGACAAACTCAAGCTCGCACTTGGCGAGGCTGAATTGCCTGCGCGGTGAAGAAAGGAAATCACACTGGAGCCAAATTTCGGTCAAAACCGAACCAGAGAGCGTTATGTATCAATCCACAAGGGTCATCTCTCTATCCTCCGCAACATCCCCGCCCTCGCCCAAAATCCATCTCCGAAACCGCCCCATCACCTCCCCGCCCCCGCCCCCGACCCAACCCCCTTCCTGCAACACCTCGTAATCAGCCCAGTATGGCCGCCGCAACTTCCACCAGTACAGCGTTAGCATTCCCGGAAACGTCGCAATGTTCCTGGTTCCCTTCCGGTCATCGCCACGATAGTACGAGAAACAGCTCAGGAAAATCGTGTTTTCCATCCGTTTCCGGATCCACGCGTTGTATCTCTTCGTTGCCTCGTCCCTGACCTTCAACGCCTTGAATTCGCCAGCAATGATGGGCTTGATCAGTTTCAGGATGTAATCTATCTACACGTGCGTGCCGCGTGGCTCTGTGTCAATACAATACCTTCCTTGAAAGGTAGTCAATGTGTACCTGCAGTTCAATCGCGAAAAGTAGCGATGCGTGTCCTGTTCCAGAATTTGGGCCTAGCTCCTTATCAATCCCTCGCCTAACGTTTTTTCGATACCGACCAACTTACCTACAATCGTAAATGCATTGGGGAACCCTGGGAACACGGTTCCGTAATACCCAGTCGCTCCACCTTCAGACTCAAAATACTTATCGAGCGTAAGCCCGCTGAGCCCTTGGAATGACACATCCCTATCCACCTACCATTCAAAATGAGCAGCAGTGATGTGTGCATCACATCGAATACTTGCCAAATAAAAGCCCGTTCCAAAGATAATCACGTCCAGTGGTATCATTTCTCCGCTGGAGAGTACCACACCATCCTCCACAATTTCTTGGACCGTATCCCATTCAAGCTGGACATTGGGCCTGTGCAGAGCAGCGAGGTAACCAGGGTCCACAATAATTCTTTTACATCCCGGGGCTGTAAGTTCCGTAAATGACCCATCGAAACGGTAAAAATGATCCAGACATACGATAGTCGGGGATCATCCTGTCGACGTTCTCCGCTGGCGCAGTATCTTTCAAATACTTGACCATGAACTGTGGCATGCTGTCGTTAATAACGAAGTGAAAATTGAGCCGAATGCAACAATTACCATCCGCAGAAGCTTGCCAAATGGGAGATTGTTCTTGTAAATGCACCAAGTGAGATCAGACTGGGAGGTTTGGCTCGAATCAGTGGTCATATTTCAGATACTGCTACCTGGGGCGTACCCTAATCATAATCGATGCGCGATACGCTCGCATGAGAAAAGGAACGCGAGCAAACGCCGACTTGATCCACTCGGGATACCTGTATTGCCCCTGCCATGATGGTCGGACTCAGCACACGGCGAAGCGCACACCAGAACCTACTCTTCCCACAAACCATTGTGGAGATCGGCAGAAGTTGACCACTTCCGTCGATCGCTCTTCAGAGATGATGGGTAGGAATTGCGCCCTGCATGCCACGCCGTGGGCGCACGTCAGAAAGGATCTCGGTCAGCAAGGTAAAGCGCCATACACAGAACACCCATTGCCAATAACGCCGACACGCTTGTTTTTCAGATCCACATCGTGCCTCTGAAGTTCTCAGCACCTGTCACATTCTTTGGGAACAAGGGTGACGTAAACGCTCCCACCGCTGAGACGACAATCTCTGCCTCCGCATGTCTAGCCTGCCCTGAGACCGTGTCTACAAGCGTCAACTTGTGCACACTTGCGTTCTCGTCCCATTCAACGAGGTTGACTTGTGTATTGAATATCGTGTGGAAAGAGATGTTGTGCTTGTGAAATACGTACTCCCAATACACTTGGATCTCGGGTTGGGAGATGTAATAATTTTCCCAGTAGGGATTCAGTTCCGTGGAAAGGGAGTACCAGTGTCCGGGAACATCAGAGCCACATCCCTGGCTCGCGAGCTCCTGTCAGAAGCTGTTCCCTAAGATGATCTAGGTGATACGCACAGGATAGGTGTTGTCCTGGCAAGGGGGGCCGCGGGAGCAGATTGATATTGAGCCACCATCATACGTCAACATATTTGCCAGGGTCAGTGGGTCATGCACCTACCCGCCACGTTCCACCAACATTCGGCGCCTTCTCGTATACCTGCATAACAAATAACATGGAATGCAGGGCCACATGATGGCACGCTAAATGGACATGACGTACAACGAAATTGGTGAAATGTAGTTTAGCCTTGAGGTTTATTGCCATAGTAATTCCGGCAACGCTACGTCAGAGTGTGAGCCCACCCCACCGTCGTAACACGACACAAGTCGACAAACCCGGCTCCCACTATGACGATCCGAGGAGAATCGCTACCAAGTCGCGCATCTTCTGCGGGATCGGCCATGCTGATGGACGTTTACCGATAGAAGGGGGTATGGGCAGTTTCCGTGTAAAAACGGCCTGTGCACGCTGGTATATATAGTTAGCACGGAGTTCCGGCGTGTATTGTACTCACCATTCTATCCACCGAACAGACACTATCTGAGTGGTGCCTAGAGTGCGAAAGTTCTCCACAAACCCTGTAAGCTGTTCTTTCTAGCTGGTCATGAGTTGGTTGTTTAGCCAGACTGAGGCTGCTACTGGAAGTGGCACTGTCAGAGGCGTTGGACTCGCCGAGAGTCGATTCTAGCAAGTGACCAATCCCGGCTCACCTGAGGCTGTTTTCCGCTTGCCAGAGGGTGTGATTTGCTCACTCTTTGGCATTTGCTGCATGTCTTCCTTCGCTAAAATTCGGACTTATGTAACCGGAGCGCCGTGGACAAAAACTATCGGACCATTCATTGAAAGGAAAACAAGTAATGTGCGCAAAGTACATGTAGCGTATGAGGGGGGTAACACTAAGCGAGAACTAGACGAGTTCACATATATACAATCCAGCTTGGAGAGTGACGGCGCAGATCATGAAAATCCAACGCACGGTCCGTTGAAAAGACGATGGTGCGCTCAGATTGATCTACCACCAAAGATCTTAGCGAAACTCGAAGCAGGAGCTCGAGCGTTCAGGAACGTGACTCAGCGATAACTGCTGATATCTGAGATACGTATGTGAAACGCTCAGCTGATGTCGTACAAATGTAAATGAGATGCCACGCACGGTTCGGAATTTTGGTGGAAGTAGAAGCCACTCATGGTAGCAGCCGGCGGTGGAGAACGGGGGCCGAAAGAAGATCCACGTCCTCCCCGTCGGACGCTAGAGTCTCGACGACGACGACCAATGGGAATAGATTCCAGCTTGCTAGGGGAAGGCGACGCCAGCAAATCACCCTCTCCATGCTCCTCTGTGCAAAGGGGAAACGATTGAGTGACAGAGCGTATATTGGTGCCTGAAGATTGGGGATTGAAGTCCACGCAAACATAGTAGAAACCTGTTAGAGATGATGTGAATGTCTAGTGCATGCTATCGACGCGAGGGACTCTTCATGAGACAGAACGAAGACATACCAGCAAAACTTGCACCATTGATATCTTGTACTCTATGGTCAGGGACAAGGAATCTTTCCTTCCACCTCATGAAGACGGCCCCCCGATCGCGATCAGGCATGGTCAAATGTGGTCTCCTGAGATCGTTCTTGACATGCCGGAAAGCCGGGAAACGTTGCCAATGCACCATATCTTCCTGTTCGTTTGCTCCCCACTTTTGGGTCAGAAAGCCGTAGCGGCTGCCAATGATTTCTGCGTCAAAGTAAGTTGTTAACTCGGGCCAATCATCGGTCAGTCCGCGTATACGGAGGTACCCGCAAAGGAAAGAGGAAGAGAAGTCAACGTCCTTTAGCCCATGAGTGCATGATAGGTGGGAGACACAAGTAGAACATACAACAATGGTAACATTAACGTCGTAGCTGTTCCTACCGCTCTTCTGTGTTCCCTGAAAGGTTGCTCCGGGATACAAGCAATAGTGGCGTTGGGCGCGGACACGCAGGTGGGTGATGTCGGTGGCAGGGTCTGGCACGGGCGTGGGTATGGATGATCTTTGGGGACGGCCACGAGAGACGGCATCTGGGGAGGAGCGCTGCTGACTAGGAGTTGATTTGGAGGAAGTTGCTGTGGTCTGGATGGAGAGGGTGGGCTGTGATGGGGCTACTGAGGATGGTGGACAGTGAGGGGAGGATTGTGGGACGAGTAAGTCGATATCATCCTCGAAAACAGGGTCTGGTTGCGGGTAGATAGAGTGGGACTTCTTCACAGGCATGATTGAAAAACGACACGAGCGATTGCCAGGTCTGTGCGGTAACATATGCCCCGGTTTCGTTATTACGTACTCTATCAGTCACGTGTACTATACACTACCCCTGTTCTCAGTGTGTCGCTGTCACTGTCAGATTCATATTACTATGGTATGTCTTGTTGGGGCATCCTTCTCATCTTGCCGAGAGTACGCGGTACCAGAGGTATACATATATGTCACTCGCCGGACTTGTAGCGCGAAGAGCCAGGTGTGAAGTGCACTGTCTGGGATACTCCGACTCGGAGGTGTATAAATGAACAGTCTTTCTCTGCCTTGCGCCTCGCCCGAGTCCTGCAAATCCATCGACACTCTGACCATGATGCAAAGTAAGTGTCACCATGCCACTTCATCTTTGATATAACGAAACATGAGTTTGCAGAGCAGTGTCCGTCTGGGGTGCCTGGCGCTATGGTCCCCGGCTGGGTGATCCCTCGCCCGAGTCCTAGTGATGTGGCCATATTCCAAAATACGAATCGGGACTCCATACCATTCCTCCGCGCAGTCGGAATTGAGGAAGGTTCTCAGGAACATAAGGAATTCAAGGTCTGTTATATCTCTTCATAATTTCCATGCAATCTTGACTCATGCTTGTGGGTTCCCCGTAGACAACCATCCAAGCTCTTCATCATCAGTACTTCCACCCATTCAAGTACATAGAAGAGCAAGCACCAGAACGTGTGGATCAACTCGTTGCCAGAGTATGTATGCATGCCAAGGACAACTTGCAAACTGATTGCTTGCTTTGCCAAGGCCCAAATCAGCCTCCCGTGGTTAAGTAAATATGAGGATGGGTGGCCGGCCCGCATCTACCTCAAACGATATGTGGATGCAAAGCGGCCTCACTTCATGTGTTCCAGATATGCTCGACGGAAGCAAATGAGGGTGCAGAAGCCACAGGCTTCCAAGAAAGTGGTTCGTTCTTGCATATTGAATTTGTGCAAATCTGTCTGGTTCTGATACTGTTGTTATCTACAGCCTACCAGGAATCTTAAAGATCCTGGTGATGTGCTGGTAAGTCCATCTTTCTTGAACATGGTGGATTGTCTCAATTGGATATAGAGGGAGCATGACCCTACTCTGAGGGAGTTTCTGGGTTCCTTGGCACCCAGCCTTGAGCACCAACTTGATGCTTTTATTGAGTTGGGTGTCAAGGATCAGCAAACCCTTCGAGCCTTTTGTTCTTGGCCACAAGCAGTTCAGGCACAGTTTTTATCTGAAGGTCATGGGGTACTGGGGCTGACAAGTCTTGAAAAGATGGGCTTATTGGTAGGTTGTGGCCTGCTGGTACAAAGGGCTTTGGAGGAGTCTCCTGTAAGCATAGTGAAGCCAGGATGCTTTCGTCCATAAGTGATCTCATGAGCCCAATGATATCTTTCTGCTTGACTTTCGATAATGCCATCATACTATGTTTACCTACTTCCCTTACATTCACAGAGGCTACCAGCTTGTAAAGAAGATATGATTCATGCTTACTGAATATGATCACAACAAGGAGATGATGGACTATTGCAGTTGGAAAAAAGTGGGTAAAAAGAGCTGGATGATGAATGAAAGGAAGAGAGGGACTGTATGAGTGACACAAGACTATGGGATCACGGTCGTATGGAGCATATGTAAAGATGCATCATCGTATTCAGAGCTCGTCGTCCTCTTCGGGGAGAGGGACAGCTTCAGCCTGGTATTTTTAGTCAGCCATATATAGCTAACAACAGAATGAGGATGAGTCACCTGCTTCAATTCCTGTTCATATTGCTTAATCAGATTGGCATCCAGAGCAACTTCAGCAGGAGCAAGGGCTGGTGCCGCAACGAAATCGAGTGTAGGATTTCTATAATGCACAAGTTAAATTTTAATTGATGAAACGACAATGGTACCCAGGCTTACCCGACCAACTTCCTTGCCAACCACAGGAAAGGCTTCTCGAAGTTATAGTTCGACTTCGCGGAAATCTCAAAGTACTGAAGGTTCTTTTTGCGATGGAAGGTGACAGCACCTGTCTTTACTTTACGTTCCTATAAGGGCACCTATGTTAGTCTGACCTTGGGAGAATAGCGGTGTCCATCGACTCACTTTGACGTCGACTTTGTTTCCGCAAAGAACGATTGGAATGTTCTCGCAGACGCGCTCGAGATCACGGTGCCAGTTAGGCACATTCTTGTATGTGATTCTCGAGGTAACATCGAACATGATGATGCCACATTGGCCTTGTATGTAATAACCATCACGGAGACCACCGAACTTCTCTTGACCTGCAGTATCCCAGACGTTGAAACAGATAGTGCCGAAGTTGGTCGAGAATGTCAAGGGGTGAACTTCGACACCGAGGGTGGCTACGAACTGCATCAGGAATTTGAATGTCACGGATGTGACGAAGAGAAGCGTACCAATGTATTTCTTCTCGAATTCGCCAGTCAAATGGCGCTACGTGGGCGCGAGGATCAGCACGCGATCAGGTTCAAAGGTTGCCATTGTGGCACGGCTTTACCTTGACAAATGTGGTTTTTCCGGTACCACCGTCACCAACTAAGGTAGTTTTAGGCGGTACATAGAGATGTTTGGAGGGCATGCGATGTTGGAATGCGACGAGAAGCGAGAGAGACAGGGCATCGATCAAGTATAGAGAAAATCAGTACTCAATAAACCATGACGCGAAAAGTGGACATATTGACTCATACCGAGGACAAGTTTAAAGGTAGGGATCTGGGTCTCTTGATGAGTAGTCATTTTGTGAAATTACAGTATTCTATGTGGACAAGGGAGAGAGGCGAACGGAAGAGGTCAAGAGCAGAAATCAAGACGCTGAGATAAGGTTTTCCGTGCCACTGAGAGCTATTGCCAGATTTGGCCATGTCGCTAAGTTGCCAGTCAAACTGCAACCCATGGCTGGCACAGCGACAACCTTTCTTGAGTCCGTGAACTGAACCTGTGGGTTGTTTAAGAGAGGGAATTGTAGATGAACCGACAATTGGTGAATATGCAGGACGCCCGGAACCCGGACTCTCCAGAATTCTGATCCAACCAACGCTTCAACCGCGCATCGTTCACGATCACAGTGGTAAGATGTTTATTGGTGGCTTTATTGCCAGGCTACTCATGGCTAGGTGGAGACGCACTCCTGATGTTTGCGAGCCGCACCTGCCTCAATGTTTACGGTCGGTTCTATCATTTAATCCATCGTGTCGGTGGTACTTCCCTATTGATATTATGTTTGTCTGCTGGTGAGTCACTCACGCAGAGTGATTTTGGTCAGTTCAGTGTCTCCGCAAGTCGCATCCGTCATCTCGGACATGTGACTCTCATGTTTTCGGCTTTTCGGCTTGATCACTCTCGGAGGCCATCCAGTCACTCGTTCAGAAATAGTATGCCACTGGGAAGACCACACCGTGCTTTACTCATCAACGTTCAACCCTCAGGCTGCTGAACAGGACGCTTCTGCCCTTACCCCATCCACCATCGCGTCCTCCCCCCTCCTCCTCCATTTCGATTATGTCCCCGTCCGCTGCTGTGCTCAAGGATCCACCGTCAAAGGCTGAACCGGGTGCATCCTGGAAGGAGAAAGAGCAGCATGTCGTGCCAAAAAATCGCCTCGGAATCGTGTTCTTTGGTCTCATGTGCTCCACCTTTCTCGCTGCACTCGATCAGGTATATCTTTATTGATCTGATTTCACCTGGCCTGACATGGCCTGCAGACCATTGTAGCTACCGCTTTGCCTACTATCGTAGCCGAACTAGGGGGAGGAAACAATTACAGTTGGGTTGGGAGGTAGACTCGACGCTCGTATCACCGACGCGCAGCAAACGTGACCTAACCCCTATCTCAGTGCCTACATGCTAGCGTCAGCATCCTTGGGACCGCTTTACGGAAAACTCTCTAATATTTTGGGTCTATATCCCATTCACCTCAGCCCACCTCACTCTACTCACTCACTGGATTCATAGGTCGAAAGCCAATGCTGTATGGATGTATTGTCATATTTTTGGTCTGTAATTTACTTGATGCGAACAACCTCCAAACGTAACACTGTATTTAGGTTGGATCAGCGTTGTGTGGCGCCGCCCAGACCATGACATGGCTCATAGTTTGCCGTGCCGTGCAGGGAGTAGGTGGTGGTGGCATCATCCAGTTGGTCCAAATTACTATAACAGACATTGTGTCCCTCAAGGAGTAAGTTCTGTATTCTTGTTTACTTCCTAGTCCCTTAAATTCCTTAGTCGAGGGAAATATGGAGGAGCCATTGGTGCCACTTGGGGTATTGCCAGGTAAGCGATGTGTCTTACAGTCAACAGAGCATTCCTCACTCCTCGTAGTGTCGTGGGACCACTCCTTGGCGGAGTAGGTCCGCTTCGGCCCAACCACCGTCTATAGCCTAACTCTATGTTTAGGTATTAACCGACCATGTTTCGTGGAGATGGTATGTTATCTGATTGATGGTGGGGCCATCTCCTTACCTTTGCTCAAAGGTGTTTCTGGATCAACCTGTCAGTGGCTCTTCCCGAGCCGATGGGTTCTGTTTGACTTCTGCAATAGACCGTCTGGTGGTGTAGCGGGGGCTCTCCTATTCTTTTTCTTAAACCTCAACCCACATCAAGGAAGATCGTTCTTTGACCATGTCAAAGAATTTGATTTCATCGGACTGGTCACTGCCGTCTCCGGCGTAGTCTGCCTTTTGCTAGGGTTCAACTCGAGCGAAACCACGTGTATGCAAAAATCGCTGCAAGCGGACCTGCCAAAAGACTAAATACTATCTAGGGAAAAGTGCGGAAACTATTTCTCTCCTCGTTATCGGAGGCATTTTGCTCGTGGTCTGCGCAATAAATGAGATGCACACCAAGCGGTCTGCGATTATCCCGCCACGACTGTTCAAGGTGTGTGTGCTGCTTTATCTTTCTGCAGGCTCTTGACTCTTCTAGTAGACACGTACGACGGGCTTGATTCTAATTTCTACATTTTTGCATGCCATCGTTTTCTTTACGGGTATGTCTACTAATGCTTGATAATCGTGGACGCGTTGTCCACTTCTTTGAGAATAGGATCATAGTATGTTTCTCATTTTGTGGGCCAACCTCTACTGAACATTCTTCAGCTATCTGCCCATGTTCTACCAAGGCATGTTTAATTCGCTTCATCCCGTGCCGACAGCTGATAGCCCGCATAGTCCTCGGTGCATCTGCCACTACCTCTGGGGTCAAGTCGGTCAATTATCTGGGTATGTGTGAAATTTCTCACTTTTATTTCAACAGGATGCTTCCCTATTCCCTTGGAGGTGCCATGCAGTCGGCCCTATCAGGTATGCTTGTGGCACGCACCGGATCGTATCGTCCGATTATGTGGGGTGCTTGGGTTGTGATGACCATTGGATGGGGCCTGATGACGATGTTAGACAGTACATCCGGCATGTGAGTACAGCTGTCTTTGGCTCGCGCCACTAGCTGTGTCTCATTTTTTGCAGTGCTACCCAAGAAATATACCCTCTCATTACAACCCTTGGGATTGGTTGCCTGTTCCAGGTAAGTCATGCACCTTCACTTCATGGTCTCGCTAAAATCATCATCGATAGGTGCCGCTCATTGCAGTCCAAGCTGCCATGCCTCTAAAGGATGTAGCTGCAAGCACAGGGGCATTTATCTTTCTACGGTACGCGGTGACATTTGCATCTCGGAGTTCCTGGACTCACATCTCCTCCAGTACGCTGGGTGGTACAATCGGTATCACAATCGGAGAAGCCATCATCTCGAGTAACCTCCAACAAAGACTCAGAGGCATCGCAGGTCTCACTATCAACACTTCCGCCGCTTCAATCAACGATAGCGTCAGGCAAATAGCATCGATTCCTGTATGTGGTCTTCATTGACTGCAATGTTGTCTGACGTCAGATTTTTCTGTATCAAAGGATGCCACCTTGAAAGCCGAAGTAATGCATGCTTACGCTCGTTCTATCAGTACGATCTGGCTTGTGAACACACCATTGTCAGCCCTTGGTCTTATCCTCATTGTCTTTATCCGTGCGTATTCACTACACGCGACGGTTATCCACGAGGGGAAGACCAGCGACTCTGAAAAAGGCGGAGCGGTGAAAAAGGCCAGCGGTGAAGGAGGTTCCCCCGAGGCTGAAGAAGCACCTACCAGAGACGATGCTACGGAACGAACCCTGTCCGGTGGGGGAAACTGCATGAGGTAGACAGGGGTGTAAGAGTCATAGCCCACGATTCAATCCTAAGTAGATTTGACCTAACCTAGACTAGCTACCAGTTGATCAAGGCATCGCTTCTGTAACCCTATAGACTCGATTAAATTGTATACATTACCAACATGAATTCATGTTGGTTTTGGTTGGATGCAGTAAGGGAAGTCCTAGTGTTATGTTGTAAGTTATGAAACGCAATTGCCCTTACTAAGTTTGGGCAAAGCCATGCATGGCAGCAACAGGTGGACTCGCCCTGCGCAAGCCAACGCACCGTCCATACAGTGGACTAACGTCAGGGTGGTGTAACCCTGGTCAAGGGCCTTTCCAGAAACTGCTAGATTAGAGAACACAAATCCAATGACGAAATGATAATGCCAATATTCGAATGGATGCACATCCACAAAGCCCCCACAAGAGCAATGGCCACCGCTGGACGTCCTTGTCAATGTGAAACATGCTCGTGAATGACGCGGACGAACGACTCACAGTGACAAGCAACTTGACAATCCGAAGTACAGCAGACTAGTACAGACTGTGGTGTCCCCAACAGGATATATGGAAGTATTAGTCACGTGAACTTTTATGTCCACTCGAAATCGCCAAAGTTTCCACTTTGCAGAAATACCGAGTGATGGTTGAATTTACAGAGCCCGGAGGGGTCAGAGAACGCCCTCAGAAGAGGATTCGGACCTCCATAAAAACTGCGCCGCCAAAAACTACACAAGTATCATCCAGTGATGCCCGCTTATTTGCTCCCTTCCGCGCACTTGGACTGGTCACGAATCACATACCATTTTACTTGCAAACTCGTTCTCACAAGGGGGCTACAGAGGGACCACGGATACACCTACTTACATGCATCGGCAGATCATGGGCACTTTGGGACGGAGGAAAGATGACCCTATTATTTGTTGGTGAGTGCATACCTGTTGAAACCGGTAGGATCCTCTGGAGCTCTTCGGTGTACAGGCCCTGAGGAACTAGCTCCGATCTCATGTTTGGTCATGGAAGGCGATGCGATTTGGGCAGCATCATGTGTCCATGTCATCAAATATCTACGAGGAAAAGAGGTATATATATGTTCGTTCTATACCCTTGGCTTTCGTCAACAGACTTATACAGGTCGTCCGGGCTACCAATCCACTTGGAAAGCCACTGGCTTCTATGGTCATATTCGGATCTCTCTTACTTGCCCTGACGGAGGATGGTGGGCGGATGCTTGTATGGGACGTCTCGCGTGACGGTGAGGATAGCCGTTCGAAACCAACCATTCCCTCACATCTCTGATTTTACTCTAGAACCTTCATTCTCTTGTGCTATCCAGTTTGATATCGGCTTCACCGCAGCCACAGTAGTGCACCCCGCAACTTATTTGAACAAAGTACTGGTAGCTAGTAGTGAAGGTGACTTGCAATTGTGGAATATACGGACTCAGTGAGTGTTTTTCTCTGTGCGTCTGCGCCATTTATACGCATACTGGTGTTAGGACGTGCATACACAAGTTTTCGAGTTCAAAACTGCTAACCACGCAAGGCCTGGCAAATACGACATCTTCTGCTGTCACAGCATTAACACAGTCTCCTGCGATTGATGTCGTAGGTATTGGCTTTACGTCCGGCGAAATATCCGTATATGACATACGCGCCGACGAGAGGTTGATGAGGATGTTCATGGAGGGTAGCGCGATCAGAGGATTATCGTTTCGAAGTGGTTGGTACACCGCTTCCGCAGATTGCCATTTCCCTCATTCGTTTCTATATAAGATGGACACCAAGTTCTTGCTTCTGTGTCTTCCCATGGGCATCTAGCTCTCTGGGACTTGAACTCTGGTGGTCGCCTTCTGCATCTCATTCGGGGTGCTCACGACGGCGCCATCAGCGCAGTACAATGGGTACCCGGCCAGCCAATTTTGATAACGTCTGGTGAAGATAACAGTATCAAGGTACGCCTTGACCCATTGGTTTCCGACACTCATAACCGTAGACCAGCAATGGTTGTTCGACTCGCCAACCGCCGCCCCACGATTACTCAAATACCGCTCAGGACACCATGCCCCACCGCATCTGATCAGATACTATGGAGACGACGGCAAACAGTTATTGACCGCCTCAGCTGACCGGAGCTTGCGATATACTTCTGTTGTCCGCGACTCGAGGTCATTTGAGATGTCCCAAGGTAAACGTGACATTACTGCAGGCAACCGAAGACGCTGATATCGACGTGCATTAGGCTCTCTTATCAAGAAAGCCACAGCGCTTTCGAAGTCCCTGGCATCATTGAAATTTCCGACTATTACATCTATGGCCCACTCGACGATGCGATCAAAAGATTGGGATGATGTACTCACATCCCATACCGACGAGCCTTTGGTTCGGTCCTGGACGGTGCTGAATAAACGTCTGGGGAAACATACCTGGAGTTATGCCGACGATGCCAAACGAAAATCCTCATCAGGTTCTGTGAAGGTGTGAAATATCAGTTACTATATGGTCACGACTTACGGAGTCCGCCTAGTGTGTCTGCGTTTCTGCATGTGGAAATTTTGGTATTGCGGGCTCATCGACGGGGGAAATTCACATGTGGAACATGCAATCTGGCTTGAAGCGGAAAACATTCAAAGTAGGGCCCTGCCCTCAAGCAGTTATAGAACGGTTGAATGCTACTTCTAAACCGAAGGCTAGTGAGCGCTGTATTACAGGTTTAGCCACTGATGCTTTGAATCGTCTCGTTGTTGCGAGTACGATGGATGGAACTATCAACGTAAGTCTTCATATCGACTTGTCCTCTTCAAAGTGTTCATCGAGTGGGAGTAGTTTTTTGATTTCCACGCCACCAAATTGGACTATACGTTGGTGATGTCCTCGTCTACCCATTCCATGATCCTTCATCGAAATTCTGGACTGTTGGCTGTCGTCTGCGATGACATGACAGTGCGTGTTATCGATATTGAGACAAGACGTATAGTCAGAGAGCTGTCATGTGGCTCGCAAGCTCGAATCCTTGACGTTGTAGGGATCCCCGAATTGATCTAGTGATACCACTCGCTAATAGCCTCCAGGCATTCTCACCAGACTCTCGCTGGATAGTATCGACATCCCTCGATTCAATAATACGGACATTCGATATACCAACTGGCGGCTTGATCGACGTGTTTCGTACACCAAGTATCGCTACGAGCATTGCGTTCTCACCCACAAATGACTTTTTGGCGACCGCACATGTGGACAGTGTTGGGGTGTTCTTATGGGCAAACAGAGCACAATTTGCGGAGTTCACTCTTCGAACGGTATCTGAGAAGGATATTACAGAGGTCTCGTTGCCATCGATGCAAGGAGATGTTGAAGATGATGGTACATCTCAATCAGTTGGCTCCATCGTGCCTTAGCTCATGCATTTGTCCCCCCTCAGCCTTGGTAGCATTGGTTGGACTAACAGTGGAGGATAAACCTGTGGATGTATTCTCCACGCCTCCTCAACTGGATGGGGACCTTGTTACTTTGACTCTGCTACCTCGATCACGATGGCAAACACTGTTAAACCTCGAAGTCATCCAAGTACGTGTGACAGCATCTTGACTCTGCTCCCAAGTTAATTGGACGAGACACGTAGAAACGAAACCAACCAACAGAACCACCCAAAAAGCCTGAACAAGCCCCCTTCTTCCTCCCTACACTGCCCGGTGTCGAGCACCGATTCGCTATCAATGAAAAGAAAGGAGAAAAGACCGAGAAGAAGACGCGCTTGGACAAGACTATGGCCAACTCGAAGAGCATTCTCCAAAAGAAGCTGGCAAAATTTGAGAAGAAGGGCAACTGTGAGAATGTTCGCCACATCTTCTTTCGGTCTGATGCTCATACATTCTCATCGTAGCTGATGATGAACTTTTTGACTACATCAAGAGTTTGTCACCCGCTGCAATTGATATCGAGCTACGGTCACTGGTTACCTTGGATCACCTGCGACAATTCATACACGCGCTGAAGCAACGGTTACAGTCCCATAGAGATTTTGAAGCCGTCCAGACGTTGCAAAATGTCTTCCTTCGAACGCATGCGGACATACTCTTAGACAACGAAAAAATACTGTCGGAACTGGAGGAGCTATTAGAAATACAAGGAAAAGAGAGTGAGCGCATCTTGGAGCTTCTTGCCTCCTCCCTTGGTACACTGGGCTTTGTACGAGATACGATATAAACTGCCCCCGATTTGATGGACATTTGGCGCAGTGATCGGCCTCCATACCCTCGTTAGATAAGCAGTACGGCACTCCTTGAGCATGCTGATGTTGCCCGAGACTGCTTCCTAACTCTGTGCGTCATGTCCTCCAGTGTGATTGGTCCTGATGGAAAAATCTACTGCAAACATATGGAGGAAGCGGCAAAGCGGACCTCACACACTCCCAAACATCCAAATCGGTGCGATTCATGTTGTTCGGGTTGGTATGGCTCCATCATGCAGATCCCTGACATGCGATGCTTGTTGAAATAGTGTATTTTACTGTTGCAGGAGACCTCGAGGAGATCCAACCAAGTGCGATTTCTGGTGTAAGCCCGAGATTACCCTCACGCATCTAAGCATGATCATGCTCTGAGCCTCTGACATATCCTCATACTATGTTCTAGCCTGGGCAGATGACCTCTCAGAGAATAGCATAATCCATGCTTCAAGCTCGTCGGCGGCTTTACTTGCCCCCCAGCCCTCCTTGAAGGCAGGAGCAGGCACCAGAGCACATCCAGCTTCTCAACCCCGCACACGCCCCCTGCAAGAACACCCTTCACCATCGAACAGTCAATTAGTTACCCCACGAAGCAGGAAGCGCATAGAGGATATCAAGGCTGGCCTGAAACAACGTGAACACGATCTCAGCCCTACTCGTCAGCCTGGTCCATCAAGGGAACCAGGACCTTCCACGTCATTTTCTAGTGCTCCACCCATCCCTCAGCCACCTTCGCCAGTACCCACTGAGGTCGATTGTGAAGTCGACGTACCACCACGAAAGACCTACAGTTTTCTTGGATTACATTATAGCCCCGAGTTGATTGTATCTACCATTAAAGATGAAGGTCAACCCTCAACCCCCAAGAAACAACGCCTGACCCCTCCCATTGAAGGTGGGGTACTACTTACGCCACCTCAAACCACACGACGGGTTGCACAGCCTGATGAGCCCGAGTCCATCTCTGCTATAACGCGCAGCAGGAAGGGAAAGGAACGTGAAGGCAGGCCACCGGTGCAAACCCAGGATCAGGTTGGTGCTCACCCTTTCCACTACCTCTGTAACATTATTCTACATGCCTACGCCCGGGAATCTGATCGACATCCTCTCGTATAGGATGGTTGTACCCAATATGACCTATTTAAGATAGGGGACAGTGGGGAACCACAGGAGGATTCGCTACCACTTTTCACACTTCCAGAAGACACATCTACAACCTCTAGCGCGTCGCCGACTACGGCCGAGAACGTGCTCGATTATACCGATGGAATGAAGGCAAGAGTGAAAGCACTCTCAGAGTATATGGATTCGTTCGACATTACCCAGGCAACGAAATTGTTGCAAACAGTTGAGCGACAGAAGATTCAATACGAGTGCAGGGACCGAAGCCAGAAGATGCGCATCGAAGAGCTGGTTGCCGAAAAGGACAAACTTGTTGCTGAAGTCTCAAGATTGAAGGAAGCATTGCAACGGTGAGCGGTGCGGTCGTTCCATATTTTGCGCGTGATGACTGACTGGAAATTGGACTGGCCAACGTTGTATTAGTTCTGAGGCTAGCAATCGTGTAAAGGATGCAGAAATAGCGGACTTGAAGGAAGCTATGATTGTGATTAGATAAGCACTATGGTTCACGTGTTGGTCGCGTCGCGTAAAAATGTACAACGGCTGGTTGTACTCCCCGGTGTATGTCCAGCGTCCATGTATGGTTTCAGACCCGCCCATACCTCATCTCCTGCTAAATCTTTGTTTCCAACCTCGTCTCTCACAATTTCCGATGCCTCACGAGCGTCTGCAGTATCTAGGTCGGAACTACAGACCCTCTCTCACACTGAGGTCAGCTTTCTCGACGCAGTAATCAAGAGGATCGCTTCGAACGCGACCTCTTTTCTCTCGGGTTTGAAGGCCTACAACGACGAATTACACGAACGGGGTCTCGATAGTCAGACCGAAACGGTTCACTACGGGAGGCTGCTGGAAATCTGCAAGCTGAGGGGACCGAGTTGGCAGGCCAAGTGGGATGGGGTGAAGAAGCAGTATGGTTATGGAACTGTGACGCCGCGTACAGCACCTCGACCTAAAACCCCTCCCCAACCTCGACAAACCTCGTTCCAGAGACCGACACGCTCGCCAGCATATCTTATGGCCCCTGTACGTGATGACGATGACGATGTATTCACTCTCCATTCCCACCAAGACCGTGATGAAAGTGCGACAACTCAGGATACGGCGTCGACGGAAGAGGATCAGGAAGACTGTTCATCCGACACAGAACGTGATGATGAACCCGCACATTATAGTATCACCAGGCCCCGCCAACCTCAGGGTACGTCACAAACGAGACCGTCAAATCCACCAGCTTCCCGCGTAGCCAACCCCATTTTGCCGCCAAGTCTCACCCATCCGGTAACCCCTCGACCCCAGAATATCTATCAAGAACCAATTCGGCGCGTCCCTGCCTGGGAGGATACCTCGGACACCACGGACGGCGTGATGCCATCCCCCTCGAACACCCCGCCTTCTTATCGAGCGGCAGTCCGCACAGGACCCACTTCCAAGTCAGCGGCAGTTGAACTTCGAAATCATCTTGTCCCTCGTGCTCCTTCGCCAATCAAATTGCCCAAGCCTGAACCTCACGTTCAACCAGCACTACCCCAATCTCGTGAACACAAGGGTAGAGTGATTAATGAAGAAGATGCATGGAGGAAGATCAAAATGGCGCGAGATGAAGAAGATGCGGATAAGTTCCGCGACGACAAAGTTCTAGAACGCTGCTGGGAGATATGGCTGCTCGGCTACCAGTGGTTGATTGTGCGGACCTTCCTTTTATTTTATTGTTTCACATCAAGTAATATCATGGGTGTGTTCCAGACGACAAATCAACAGGTCACTGAGGCTCGAGACAATGTCATTCTTGGGTCAGTCCTCCGACGGTGGCGTAATGCCACGGCCTCATTCGTGGAGAAACAGAAACATGCTGTTACACTTGCCAACACCCGTTGTTTGCGTGTGGCACTGACGTTATGGAAGGCAAAACTAAAGGAGAAAAGGCAGATTGCCTGGCGAAACGACATGCGAGCAAAAATGAAGACTATTCGCGAGAAGCGTGACCTAAAGATCCAGAAGGACGCCTGGGCAAAGTGGCGGCAATCTTTTCGCTCGCATCTGTCTGAGCTGCAGTATAACGAACGCATCATTCTGCGTGTTTTCCTGCGTTGGAAGTCAAGCTTATCTAAACTCGATCTCTTAGAAACAGCCGCAGATCAATTCTACCGCAGATCAACATGCAGCACAGTGGCGCAAACCTGGAAACGTTGGAAACGAGCCCTCTCAGTCAGAGATGCCGAGAAGGCGGTGACAGCAAAGACCGGTCTCCGAATTAGCCGTGGAGTGATGCAGGTGTGGAAGAAACATACGTGCGTCCATTCTCGAAAATTCTTTTACCAGAGTATAGAAATCAACCCGCCTGCGCAGCTATGACCGTCAGACAGCCATTGGTTTCTATGATGTTTATGTGATGAAGCAGGCGATCAGGTCATGGAAAACTGCTCGGGATCGGATACGTGTAGGCCCATAAGTTTTGTTCAGGAGCACTTCAATTTATCATGCTTGCAGGGAATGGAAAAGAGAGCGGATAAGCATCTCGCTAGACAGGATGATGTACTTGTCCGAGCTGTTACTCGAGTGTGGAAGGCCCGTGAGCGTGGCAAACTCCTTGAGAGAGTCAGAGCATTGCGCCTCATCAAAGATTCTTGGTCGGTCTGGAGAGAACGGATGCGCCAGCATCGCCGGCTGGAAGGTGAAAAAAAAAAAAACATAATCATGATTCACATGGTACTGATTGTGTCTAGACTGTGCGCTTGCCTTCAGCATGCGATCCAATTCATCCGCACTATCGTCCACTTTGGAAACTTGGCGTCAAGTTTATACCATCTATCAGAACCGCCGGGCCTTCGCGATCCAACGTCATCTTGCTCGGATACAGTATGACGTACTCTTGAAGTGGAGGGTTCAGCTGCGTGTGAGGCTGAAGCTACTCAAACATGCGAAAATCGTTGAAAAATTCATCATGCAACGGCGGACATTAAACATATGGAAATCCAGGCTGGCGGAAAAGAAGCGGCAAAATAAACTCAAGGCTCTGGAAGCACACAGACTTGGAGAATACATGAAAAGTGAGTCGCCGGACAAGGCTGCGTCTCACCGGCTATTCTAAACGATCTTCACAGTGTGGCAGACAAAGGCAAATCGAAGGCGGTGGCATCGCACGGCTGAAGAGCAGATCATTACTCGAGTCAATATGGTAGGTTTTGCAGGGGATTGGAAAGATATGAAATTCTGACCTCGTCCACAGCGCATGTTAGCTGATGCCTTGAGCCGCTGGACAAATCGCGTGATCGAAATCAAGCTTCGAGAGCTTGAAATTCGTCAAAAGTATTCTCAAGCTGTGCTGAAGTAAAAGAAGGTTTTCTGTTGATATGGATCGTGTCTGACCATTTTCTCGTAGATTCGCCTTTAAAAAATGGAAAAACATATGCTTGAGACACGTCGAAGACCTAAGTCTCATGGAAAGCCATCTTGACATCAAGCGGGCAGGCAGGTCTTTTTCTTCAACACGTAGCACTGATTTTACTGAACGAGCTTTTTCCTTCTTTCTCAGAAAACATACGGCGCATGTTCCACAAATGGTTGGGTGCAGCTCGCGCTCGGCGGCATAAGCGAATTGTCTTGCGAGAGAGACAGGCCGAGTTTGATCGCGCCTCCATGCAAGTTGCATGGGATCGATGGAGAGAGAAGTATATGGAGGAAAAGTTGCACCCCATAGTGAGTTCCTACCACACACGCCTGTCCAGCGGCAATCTGAGGGCTCGCTTTTGCACTAAAGGTCCACCAGGTAGCGCAGCAGAGTCAAAAGAACCTCCTTTTCCGCGCTTTTGGGATCTGGCACTCGAAGACACGAGTGAGTGCGCACGGTTCGAGAACCACCCTGTCACTGACATCACTTCGCTAAGTCTTTGCCAGCGATACGGTTCCGTGCGTCTCGAACAAAGATGAAGATTTGGGAAATTTGGCGAGCTGCTATGCCTCAAGCCCTCCTGGTCAAGAAAGCACGTGAAAATCACACCACAGCCGTTCTTTGTACGTTTGAGATTCCTTAATGTCTTAGTCCGCTAATGAATTTGGGTAGCACGAGCATTTGAGAAGTGGAGCCAAGCCTACAAAACGAAGCGTCACCTTAGGGAGATAGCGTGAGTGATCTAGTGACAGACTGCCGAGCTAAGACGATCATTAACTATTGTTAGTCGTGCCCGGTACTTACGCTTGCCAACTGTGACCAACGGTCCACTCGTGGCCACACCAAAACCTACCGGTCCATTGGCACTAAAAGCTACGAGGAATGCATACTCTCGGCGAAATGCGGACGCTGAAACCGAAACTGAGGATTCCGACGCAGGCCCCAGCAGGCTTGCGAGCCGTTCTAATGGGCTGGCCCCGAAGCCTGGCATCGTTAGCCTTCTGTCTAGCCGACCACGTGTAGAACCAGTCACTCGTTCTCGTCCAAAATTATCTACCCGAGGACGGGAACCGAGCCCTGCTCGTTCTAAATCGTCCGCGCTGGCGACTGACGAGCCGCCACCGCCCCCACGGCCACGCTTCAGTGCACGACGCAACCCGAGCCCAGCACGTTCGAAAGTATCCTACCGTGACCCAAGTCCAGCGAGGTCTGTTGCCCCAACACAGAGCGAGCCCGAACGCAGTCGGCTGTGGCAAGAACTAAGACAAGTACGGATGCGGTCTCGGCCACCCACTGAGAAGTCACGATCGCCTGAGCCACCACCCTGAATGTGTCACATACATGTCATTTTGGTTAGTGGCATGCGGCTGAATTGATGCTAGAAAGATGAGTGGATGACAGGATGTTGTGAAAATAAACACCCCCCTGAATGTGACGTGGTGTTGGTAGTGTTTAATGAGTATGATAGTCAGAGAGGAGCTGAATCTATTAAGCATGCGGCTTCTTGGACACGCTTGCAAAGTTTTGCTGTACAATATCTGTATGATGTAGGATACCAGCCGATGGCACAGCGACACGTGGTGAATGAAGGGGCTGTTGGATTCCCGAAAAGCGTCCGGGAAGGGGGTGTGTTGTGACGGCGCCACATGGATCATTGCAGGAAGCGTGTAGGCGCGTCCTCTTGAATGATCGACTGGTGAGTGATCTGATCGCCATGCGTGAAACAAAAAAAGACACACGAGGCACACATTGAATTGCATTGGAACTGGCGAGGAGAGCCGGAGAATAGATATGTTATCGCGACCAGTGCTATCGTTGTGCGCGCACGAGTCGTGTTACAGGGCTCAGCAGCGTCACGAGTTCTGGTAGTATTGCCAGCCGACCCAATTTGCGATGACAAAGTACGAGCTGGTGGGTATAATTAGCAGCACAAAGTACTTGTAGTGCGTGTCCCGAGCCAGGACGTCAAGGAGCTGGTGGTGTTCATACGTCAGGTAGAAAGTCCAGGCCACGGATGATGTTGCGTGGACGTACAGGGATGGGCGAGAGTGGGAGGAACGCGCTAAAGAGGACGGCATAGGATGCCACCAGGAAGAAGAGGGAAGTAAGAGCGATGATGAGGTTGGCTGCATTGAGGGACGGCATGTGTTTGATTGGTCGGAGCAGCGTGTCCAAGTGCTGAGGTCGTAATCCCGGCCACAACGTGCTCAACCTGCCACGCTGGGTACATCACTATATTCAAACAAACATCTAAAACTACAGTACATACTCGTGGCACGATGTTAGCAAGCGAAAACTAGATGTATTGAGGCCGTGATGTTACAAAAATTAGACAGATATAACCTGGAGGTGGGCATATGGTGTGATAGCAGATTTTGACAGTGATGGAATGCATGAATGGTACAGGCATTGAGGGGGTCATCATCCGTGAGACATCCAAGAGAGCGCAGTGTCAAACGTAGCACGAACTCCAAAAAAATGACGAGAAACGAAAAGGAAAAAAAAAAAAAGGAGGTCGAACCGAAAGAAACCGCACAAGTCTCAGGCACTAAGCTTGGGGCGTTTTTCAAAGTTCCTCTCGGTCAATCCACAATACCTCTTCCGTGGAAAATTTTCCGAGTCAGAACTCTCAAGATCCGACCGCGAATTGGAGACAGGGAAATATTCGGGGCGACCGTCGTCTGTGCTATGCATACCACGAGAGGACAATTCATACGGACTGAACCCATTTTCATCAACATGCGGTGGGTCGAGAAGCTGCGGGAGGGTTATCGTCGACGGCGGGGAAATTGGCTGCATGTCTGAGGACGATACACTCTCCTGGTCCGGTGTCAACCGAGGATTGTCACCAAGGAGCAAGCTATAATGGCTAGTCGGCTCATCAGAAAGATCGACTTTGAGAGCACTGGAGCTGCCATATGATGAAACGGATTCTGCGACACTTATCCTCCTCTTTTTCTTTGGACGGCGACCAATCGGCGATTCGGCGGAGGCGGTGATTGCAGGGGCATGAGAGTATTCCATTGCTTGAAAGGTAGGCATGTAAATGGGCGCTGCCGGGACGCCCTGTGGGGGACCAGGCCCCGCGTCCTTATCGCTGTTTGTAGAGCCAAAAGGGTCTAGACTGGAGTGTTTGCCACGGAGAAAGGGGCTGAGTCCTGTGCGTTTCTTGACTTCCTCGATAATGATATCTAGGCCCTTGCCGGTAACGTTTGGGCAACCTTCGGTCGAGTAGATTTCAGTTTCGTCAGCGCCATCTAAAAGAACACCACCGGCGTTGATGCGCTTCTGTAGCGCGACCGCGACTGCGTGGAGACGCTCATCATGCGCGGCGAGAACGGAGATGCCCTCAGCGCGGCGTGCCCAGTAAGAGAATTGTGTGTTTGACCAACCGGAAAGCACGAGGATGGTAGAGCGTGTAAGGGTGACGGAACCCGACGGAGAGTGTGGATACGGATGGGACAATGACTTGAGGGGATTATACGGATGGCTGCGTAATTATATGGTAAGCGTGATCCAGCCGCGCGAGCACGCTGAGGGAGCACAGAAGGAGGGTTAAAAGACGTACGGGACATATGTTCGCAGGACTTCTTTGACGACCTCGACCTTTACGAGAAAATCGATTGCAGTGGCACCGGGGGGAGGACTGGCGTCGTCATTCGGGTTTTTGCCTCTGGCGCGGACTTTTGACTTGATCGGGCCTAGACGTCGTTCGAACAATCGAGCAGAGAAGGTGTTCCATTTTGCCTCGCCAAGTTGATCGCGGAGAAAGGCGGCAGCACAAGGGTCTACCTGGGAAGTGGACCCGGCGACTGTGCGTTTAATCGCGGAACGGTTCTGGAGCGAGGATAAGTTCTAAAACGAGAGATTTTTTGGGAGACTCGCCTCTATGTCAGCCCTACCGAGGTCGGCTGGATTGGACTGTACGATGGGGGGCAGCAGGGTATGCGCAAGTCCCGGTGGCTTTGGAGGGGACGTGGATATGACAAAGGGGGGCGTTGCATGATCCGCGGGACAGGCGAGGTCGTGCAGAGGAGGGAGATACACAAAAGAGGGTGGGGATTGTACCGAGTGAAAGCGAGAGTCGTGAAGCGAGGCAGCGCCACGGAGGGCAAGGTCCTGAGTGTGATGCAAATGTTTCGGAGACAAGTGTGGGCTGTTGTGGACGAAGGCAGCGTTTGGGTCATTGTGAAGAACAAAGTGCAAGTCGGGATGCGGGATGTGAGCGTCTTGGGGAGGGTAGCCATATGAAGGGAGGGAGTGAGAGAAGGGGCTGCAGTCAGAGATGGAGCTATAATACACAGAGTCATGAATAGATAATACAGGAACGGTGTCGGGGACGGTGGTGGAGAAGGGAGAGGCATGAATGTCGATGTCGTGTACGTCTTGGTCATGGTTGTGGGGATCGGGGAGGATTGCGGGGAGGATTGCGTTGTTGTCGTCAAGGACGTCGCTGCCGTCGAGGAGAGCGACGGAAGCGGTGGGCATGTCGTTGTGGAGGGGTCGGGGGAGGAGGAGGAGGGGGAGAGGATGGAGAGGATGGAGAGGGGAATTGAATGAACGCTGTCATAATAAGGGCCGATCGCTGTTACAGTAGTCGTGAGAATAATATACTAGAATTGGATACTGGTATGGTTAAGGACGTTCGGGGGAGCCTCGTGCTCGTCGTCAACGACGACATGGACGAGCGATCAGAGCCGAGGAGCTCAATGTGCGATCTGTCCGTCGATGTCTCCGATGTCTCTCGCTCACAGCCAGCACCTTACAGGCTTCAAGACGGCCTGGCGCCATCTCCCACTCGCCCTGCCTCCCGCACGCCATCTCCGTCCCTGCCAACGATCCCTGCGGCGGAGCTCGACCTCACGCGCTCGTTCGACTCCATCATGGGCACAAACGCATCAGGAGAGCCGCAGTAAGTCCAGCTCGCCTCTGCCGTGTCCTCGCATAGGCACGATCAGTCACCGTCCCCCGCAGTGTCGAGCGAGTACAGAAGCGGGCGAGTAACGTGTTCAAACTGACGCAGGAGAACGAAAAATTGAAGGAGGAACTCAAAGCGATGACTGCGCGGCTCGAGGCCGCAGAACGGCGCCGCCAGGAAATTGCCAACCGCCAGCTGCAACAGAGCCAACAGCAGCCATCTCTTGTCGCCGACTCCCACCCAGCTCGATCTCTGGGCAGTTCTTGATATCCGTTTATTACCGTCCTTTCATTTCTCATACACATCCTTATACTCGATACCCTATCACGTTCATTCCGTCTTGCTCTTGTTCCTCGCTTTCCTTGTTACGCTACCTACCTACCTACCTACCCTGTCTTACAGTCCGATATACAAGAACACGTTGAGAGTCTTTGCCTGATTATCCCACGTCAGCGGAGCAGACGAACACACGGAGTCCCTATCTACTCCACAAGGTAGTAAACCTTAATCCATTCAGATTAAATACCTTCCTTCCCCGATCTCCCTCTCTTTCCCTTCAACCATCATCATGGCACGCAGGCTCTCAAACCTCGAGATGACCTCCACCAAACAGCCCCCTTCCCGCAGGGGCTCCGAGCGCCGTCTCCCCGACAGGCGAGGCTCCGGCTATTCCTCCGGCTTCTCGTCTCGAAGGCCATCCATCGACCCATCTAGGCTGATCCCGATGGACAAGTTCAGTCTCTTCATTCATGTTGCCCTCATCGACTGATCCTGCCCAGAACTACCCACGTCGGTGGCACAGACGACTTCAATGTTGTCTTCGTCGGCGCCGGGAACATCATGTTCGGTCAGCTACCCTCCAAGTCCTTCTCTACATCGTGTTCACCCTACTCTCTCAGGTTCGGACGAGGGCCCATGGAACCACTCCTTCCGCTTCGAACAGTGAGCCCCCCCCTCCTCCCTCCGTCCGATGCTCACTCCCTCTTAGCAAGCTCGGCCTGCGCCTCAAGGTCGTCGCCCTCATTGACCCCGCGACCGAGCGTGCCGCTGCCGTCCTCCAGAAAAAGTGTGACTCATTCGTCGTCTCTGCCTATCGGGATACCCGCATTTACAAAACGCTCGATGATTTCGTCAAGAACATGACCCAAAAGGAACGCCCCCGTGCCTTCGTCATCGGTTCACCCCCCATGTTCCGAGGCACCCTCCAGCCAGGCCGTGATATCGAGATGCAGATCCAGAAGCATTTCCCCGGTGTTGCCATGTTCATTGAGAAGCCTGTCGCAACAGGTGTTAAGAGCGAGATCGAGGAAGCTTTCAAGGTCGCCAAATTCATCTCCGATGGTGGCGCCATTGTCTCTGTTGGGTGAGGCAATTTCCTTTACTCGTGCAGCGTCGGGCCAATTTGTGTGCAGGTACATGCTGAGGTACCTCAAGGCTACCCAAAAGATGAAACAAATCATCGAGGAAAACAACCTCGTTGTGATGGCTACGATCGCACGCTATGCTTGCGCTTATGAATCGATTGGAAAGCCAGATTGGTGGGACAAGTCGAAGAGGTGAGTGCCCCATACGAATCAACGCATATTCTCGGGTCTGAAACTCATTTAGTGCCGGCCCTATCGTCGAACAGGGCACTCACTTTTGCGATCTCTCTCGCTACTTTGGTGGTGAGGTCGACATCTCTTCCGTAACCGCTCATTCGCTTGAATGGGATGAAAACGCCGGCCACCTGTCCAAGATAGTCATTGACGAGAGCAAGATTGCCCCTGAGAACAGGATCCCGCGTGTCACCTCTGCCACCTGGTATGATTCTTCCAATCTCCGGCCCCATGAGGTCAATCGTACCCTGCCCGCCTCATTAACCACACAGGAAATACGATTCGGGCGCAGTGGGCTCCTTCACCCACGTCGCTACTCTCCAGGGTCATAATTACAGTTGCGAGCTGGAGGTCCATGCTGATGGGTACTCCCTCAAGTCAGTCAGGATCTCCGGAAATGTGTTTGAATCACTCATCTCATTTCCATAGGCTTGTCAATCCGTATGTCCAGCCCATCCTTTACCTCCGCAAGCCTGGAGACGACCACGAACAAGTCTTCAACTTCCCTGATGACGACCCGTTCTTCTCTGAGGCACGCCGTTTCCTGTTCCGCTTGCTACTCTTTGTGCAAACTCTTGTGATGTCAGGTTTCTAATTGGATCGATATCATTGAGGACATCGAAGAGGATCCTGATGCAGCTCAGATTCTCAGCTCTTTCGAAGGTGCACGATCCTAGCCCAGCGCGTTCCCGTTGACTAATGTGGTTCTAGATGCTTGCAGGACTTACGAGCTCACTTGGGCCATTCGTGAAGCCAGCGAGCGCTCCCGTGCCCAGAGACTGGCTGCTGCTACGGCCTCTGCGACCAGAATCGAGGATGCCATTGCTGAGGAAGAGTAAGCGGAAACTCAAGCAGTACCTTAGATACAACCACCATGGAATAGAACGCAGATGTATAGAACTCTTGCAACACAGTATGATCAGCGCTTTGATGATTGGTCGCCTGGTTTAAGATGGCAATGCTTCGGGCAAACGAGTGCGTAAGAAATCGTTCATCTACAATATCTTTTCAACCCCGTCAGGCAGTTTATAGCCTCCTTGGCGTCGTACCTATGGTCGTGATGAATCTCGTCAATCCCGTGATTTAAAATGAATTGTACCGACCTCGTCAAAGACCTCCATTTCCAAGATACTCTTGTCATGACTCCACAACTCGCTTTCAATCTTACCATCCCGGATACATCGCGCCATATCGTCTGCTTGGAAATGCCACCCTGTGCCAACATATTCGAACTTGTAGGTCTCCTCACGCTCAATGCTGCCTGGCCGCCCTCCTGTAAAGTACTGGACGACGAAGGAACCTGGCACAGGGACAGGGGCAGTGACGATGATCGTGCCTTTCTCGAACCGTATGACGACACCCGGGCTGTGCGAGGTGACATTCATGCTGCAGCTCAATACAGCCTGGGCGGCGAGCGTCGAGCCCGTTTCGGGGTTGGGCGCGAACGTCAACGTATAAGAGGTATTACAATCGACGTCAGTGCGTGGCGTCTTGTACATCGCAGCTGTGATGCTCGCGGGCTTGGTACACTTGTTCGCTGGGTGTTCGTAGAGTGCAAGGATCGTCTGTTGGTGCGTGTCAGCGAGAATCGAACCGTGGAAGCGATCTATCTCGTTACCCAGATGAGCGGATAGGGACCACTGTCGTATTGTCCCCTTTATGAGCTGAGTTGTGATCGCGAACAGTGAGGCACATACAGATCAAGGATTGCCCCTCCTCCGAGCTTGGGATCGAGCATACGATGAGTCAGAGGAAGTTCTGGGTTCAGGTCAACGTTCATCATTTCCCCTTCTCAAACGCACGACACGTACTGTCGATACCAAAGTCGTTTGAAAAATCGGCATGAACAACGACAGGCAAGCCAAGAACGCCCGAATCGATGATTTCTTTCACCTTCTTCGTCAGAGGTTGGAAACGTGTCCACAGTGCTTCCATGAAGAACACATTGTTCTCCTTTGCAACTGCGATCAGCGAGCGAAGCTCTGCGGAGTTGCACGTCACGGGTTTCTCGCACAGGACGTGCTTCTTTGCCTTCAAGGCATCCAAGGCGTTCGTATAATGATACGTGTGGGGGGTACCTGTCAGAGACCGGTTGCCTGTAAGAAAAATTCAAGCAGTACAAATGTCGGTGTCCCCACCAATGTATATGGCATCGACGTTCTTCAGGTGTGGTTAGCACAACACGCCAAGAAGCAAAAACACGCTTACCTTATCGGCATACACTTCCTCATAGGTACCATAAGCCTTCACGCTTTTATCGCCTCTGACGAATTCGTTGACGAACTTTTGGGCCTTTTCGACGCTGCGGGATCCCACAGCCACGATCTTGTGGGCGACATCAGTCGCGTCACGGCTGGTGGGGAGACTTTGAGCGACCCTCGATTGTGAAGGGTTATACGTACGTGCTAGGATCCTCTAACAAGTCCTGTGATCCCGAGTGAGCATAGGAATCGTGTGAATAGGGATAATAGCACCCACCGAGACGACACGCTCTGCAATCCAGCCCGTGGAGATGATACCCCAGCGAAGAGTGAATGGTGCCATGGTGGGTAGTTATGATACGGGGGCGATGTGTCTGCAGCGGGTGTATATCACATCAGTTTATATAGCGTCAGAAACCCCCGTCAGAGTTGGTCTCATGACAGTTGAAGGCACACGTCGGTCCGGAAAAACGTCACAAGAATAGAGTTGGGCGAGATCAGGAATCGGTGATAGATCAACGAGCGGATGATATTAAAAGCGGGAAACACATGATACGGAATAGTCACAAGTGTTGGTTTGCATGATTCTTGATCTCGGACTGTCAATTACGGTCAGCTTAGAATACGAGAGCGAACGCTCAGGCAACCATCAGAGAGGGCCTCTTGGGCTCTGGTGCTTTGTCGTCCGATGTGTCTGGGGTAACAGACGTTGCATCGTCACGTTTGCGTTTTCTCGCGAGCCTCGCCTTTTCCTTGCGTGCTTCTTCGTCCCACTCTTCTTGCAGGTGGGCTTTCAGCAGGGGCATGTTTTTCATGTCCCGCTCGCATTTCCAGCAGCAAAGGCTCTCTTTGAGAAGATGCTCGTAGTCGCTCTTCTTTAGTCGGGACATCTATTTGAATCAAGTGCGAATAGGGGTATATGTTCATGAGCGAACGGATGTCATGATGATGACTAGAAAACATACTCGTTCAAAATAAGATGGCTCCTCGTCGAACCACGAAAGGACTTCGTGTAGGTGTAAGAAGAAGCCGAGGTTAGGATGAAACGTGTTATAATGTTTCTTGTGCTTCATCTTTTCCGAACATAGATCGTTTGACATAACATGCAGGTGCAGATGTCTGCAAGTGTACGGATAGGGATGCTAGTGAGACGAAGACGGAGAGAACCAACATGATGGACCTACTCCATGCTCGGGAGGGCATGAAATCCTATCCAGATCTCCCATTGAAAACCGTACCGGTTCTGCATCTCCTCGCGAATCATCTTCTTGACATTGTGGGCCTCATCGTTCAGATCCAAGAGCACTTGTTTCGCGCGTGCTTTGTCACCTTTGAGCAAGGTACGAAGGTTGGCAAGTTCAAACACGCTCAATGGTGGTCTGACGCGTGGTAGGACTAAAAAGTGGAAGATCGACTTCGGGAACGCGTCGAACACCGTCAAACACTTGTCGGTATGCTCGAAAAGGACCGAAGGGGGTAATGCCTCTGGTTTCGCCCTTTGCGCATACCCTCGCAAGACAGTCAGGTTCGACATAGAGCTTAACCGCTTAGCGGTAGTGGCGTTTGGACTTTACGCGAGGAACCCATGCTGGCACTGAAAGTAACATTGATGGTATAATACAGTCTTGGGTACACTTATATCGTACTAATCAGAAAGCGAAGGGGCTCACACGTCACCTCCCCGCCTTCAGTAGCTCTCTCATGTTCTCGCTGAGCGCCGGAAGTGGGATATTCACCTTCTTTCCACCAATCATATCATTATTAACTGCACTCCGGCGACGGACCAAAGCACTCGTAGACGAAGATTGACTGTTTTCTTCCGCACGTCGTCGGTCGATGTCCGCCACAAGCTGGGAATACGAGAGGAAGAGCACTTCTGCTTGTGCGAGGGTAGAGTCAAGCTCGATGGTCATGCTGAGTTCGTTGCAATACTGTACGAGGATGCAACGTTTGTTTGTTTGTTCATAGCGTGTGCATGAAACATTGGTACTCACCTTCAAAATCTCATCGAACTGAAGAAGATGCACGGGTGAGATTGGTCTGGTGGATTAATAAGACTGTATGAACAAACCTCGACAAGGTAACGTAGGATCATGTCACGATGCGATTCGAGGATGGCGAGTGCAATGAAGAGAACAAAGTTGTTGCTGTAATAGTCTGTCCAAAGCACCTCCCAGAGCCGCAACACATCATTGAAGGGGAACTCGCGTTTGAATGCGATCAGTACCCAGCTAGAAGATATGTCAGCCAAGGTATTCAACAGATTCTCGGTACTCACCGGAAACAGAAAAACAAATTAAGACCCTCAGTTTTCTCTGTCGAACAGCAATAAGAAGGTAAGTCTTATATGACAAGAGAACTACAAACCTAAATGTCGATACAGCTCAGGGTCCATCACGCTGATGAGTTCTTGCAGGGTAGATAATTGCTTCTTCATACCGCTTTGGTCGCGGAGGAAATTCTGGCCCTGAGCAGGTATTAGGCACCGAATCGCTCAGCTACATGGAGACGCACCATGCGATTCATGACTTCGACGAAGCACCAGAATGTTAACTCTTCTTCTGCATCCATCACAACATACAATGGCGCACAAAGATCGGACATTCCCTGCACATATCCTTCATCCGCATCTGTGTCAGCACTAGGCATGATCGTGTAGAATATGCACTCTCTGCGAGGCTCACCAAGATCCTTATCATAAAAGTTATAAGTCAGAAGAATGCCACCCATACGGTCGATATGTTCGTTACTGGGAGACTGCGCTCCGATATCCGCGAGCTGAGGTGAGATCGTAGAATGCCGTCGGTAGCCACGATCTGCCTCGGGGTCACTGAACGAGTCTTCGTAGCTATAGGAGAAGAGTGGGTGCGTGCGATCCGTGCGACGGCAGTCCACATCTATGCGATGCCGTTCCTCGAGAATATCCTGTCGATCGAAAACCTCTGGTACGCCGCACCATTCATTCTTTATTTCTTGATAGCGTTTCCTGCCCGGATCCATAAATATCACGCATATACTTGAGGAACCGTACATACCTCTTTTGTTCCCACCTCCTTTTGCGCTCCTTGGCATCAACGTCCCATGCGTAGACTCCGAGAAGGAAGGGCCAGACCTTCTTCCTAAGCGTTCCCGCAGGCGATATCCCTCTCCTAAACACTTCCCGTTGCATCTCCTCGATCCTCACTTTGGGTCGCCCATCAGCCGCAAACCACTTTTGCCATGTCTTCTCATCAATGGGACTGCGGGGATCCCTTGATGTCCTTGGTGTCGGCAAGTTGACCGTGGAATGCAGTAGTTCAAACACCCCCAGCGAAGATGTCTCCTCTGCCAAATCTGGGGATGAAGCAGGCAGCACTTGCGACTCTCTCCTCCTCGCCCTATCACCCTCCTCCGCTACGATCCGCGCCCATCGAGCGAGGTAAACGCGGGCACTCTCAAACTCCCCAACACCACCCTTCTCGACCCAACTACCCCACTCCCATTCACCGTTGGCGTTCACAAGAGACTTGACAGGATCGGGGAGATGTGGGACAATGGGCTTTGCAAGGGGGTGGGACAGGATGTTTTGTGCAGCATGGCGCGTGGCACGCGTGATGTTGGAGAAGGATTGTAGGAGTGCAAGACGAGCTTGGGATGCATTTTGCGTTGTCGAGACAGAAGGCGGGTAGAGGGAGCGATGCAATACTGACGCGCGGTTCGAATAGGGATTAGTCGTGCTGGAGAGTGAAGTAGAAATTGGCCTGGGACGACGGTGAGCTGGGACGGGTGAGTGGGAGTTTGCATATGATGACTGCGCAAGGATGTCATCTACCGCATCATCGTCGAACACCTGAGTGGAATGCGCCTCTATGTCCGCTTTTGAGGGATCGACTATGAACAGTGTTGGCTGTAGAGATGAACGCAAGAGATGGGCATAACATCGTAAACGTGATATGAGATCTTCTCCTCCCCACGATACAGGGGGGCGTGCAGCAGATCCTGACGTGCTCAGAGAGGTGGGTGGGGGGTATGCATTCAAAGAGTTCCGTCGATTATGTGTACGTGGTGGAAGGGTCATCGACAGTGATTCATCGTCATGAAAGTGCAGAGTCGGCAGCGTGGACCCGTTGATGAGATTGATGCCTACAGTGCCGTCTATTCGAATGTTCAACAGGAGTCAGCACACAGAAGCCACGAAAAGCGCCACAGTCACTCACACCATGACGACAGAGTCGGGGGATGGACCAAGAGGGAATATATGGATGTCAAAGGGACAGAGAACGCATACGACTCAGGTCGTTGAGTTGGCAAGTCGATAAGGACTGCATCTGTGAGGTAGATGGTGAGACAGGACAGATAGAAACACCGACACGCATGCCAACCTTCGTCTTCTTCGTCCGAAATGGCCCTTTCCTCGATCTTGACGAACTTGTCCCATTCTTCTGCTCCCTTTTCGTTCAAGAGATTCTCTGGTATCCATGCCAGGAGATATGTCGGATTCACTGCCTCCTACAGGCCATGATGAGGTGTCTTTGGTAGAGGCGATGGAGACGTACACGTTTGACGAGCGCTACGAAGCCAGGGATGTTGTCTCTTGCGTAGGCGGTGGGATTGACATAGACCTTGGACTTGCTGTAAAGGAGTCTGTACTTGCTCTCCTCGTCGGCAGATGCAGACGATGTGTTGTCGTCGTCGTCGGACATACGCTTTATTTCGACCATGGAACCTGACTTAAGAGAGGGGTTTAGCACAGTTGAACACACGCCGAGAGCTATTCGAGCTTACGGATATGACAGAGAGGGAGCTGTCAGAGAGAGAAGGGTAGTGAGAATCGCCACCACGCATGGGACGAGTCGCTCTCGTTGTTGAAGACGGTCAAAGCTGCGGACTACGGCTGACCCGACGCAGCTAACCGTTTGTGGCAATGCTCCTCACGCGCCTACGCAATCACCGCAATGTACAGTCTATACACTTCACAAGAGCGGGCTGACTCGGTCGTTGTACAGCGCGAGAACAAAGTGGATTACAATAAAACAAACGTTCAAAACCACGCTGTTACTTTTGGTACGACCACACATTCCGGAGCACTGCATGATCCACACACACGAACAAAGATAAACTTGTCGGCACACGGTTCCTGGAGGAGAAATTGTGGAACAACACTTACATCCAGCTTTGGTTGCTAGCCGGTTGAGAGAATCATCGCTCTCGCCTTGTGAGCGGACCTGCCCACAGAGTGCGAAGGAGGTGTAAGAGTTCAACGCACGGCCGTTGGCATCGACGTCAACGACATTGATCTGGACCGAAGCGTGGTCCTTAGAGGTAATCAGGCGGTCTGCAATGCACGTAGGTCGGATCGTCTGAGCACCCATCACTGTCGAAATACTTACTAGTGGCCGCACACTTGCGGGGGACGTAGAGGTCGACAAGAACACCCTAGAGACCATAAGTTGTTCAAATTGATTGGACACATCGCATAGAGCACATACCTGGTCGTTTTCCATTGCGAGATCGTGAAATTGTGATGGATGAGGAACGCAGGTGGCTAGTAGGGATGTGTGGGAATATATTATGTCAGAACTGTACAGATGATTATTACCCAAGCTATGTCGTAGCGTAAGTCAAGCGTAAGCCGGCCAATTGCACCTGTACCTGGGTCCTGTACCTGTCCAATCTAACCCGTACCTGTTCCCGATGATGCTTTGTGGACGACTTGATTTGCAATAGGACAGGCTAACTATCTCTGAAATGCGAGTACGATCGTAGCGACGCGAAGAGAATCTGTGCAATGAAAAGGCGAAAGATGCGGCATGGTGAAACAGGTTCGAATGAGAATATAGGTACCATATTGAATGCGAATCATGTAGACTGGTGCAGATGCGTAAAGGAAGAACAAGAATGCAGGCATATGAGTACAGGAACAATGCAGAGGGCCCTGGCAGAGGGTGAACAGATATCACTGATCCAAGTCGCAGGCATGGTCCATGATGAAGCAGTAAATAAAGCGTGGTCTTGCAACGCGAAAGTTGATGAAAGTAGATCTCGGTAGGACTACATCGTGGAGTTGAGATGATGTTAGTTGACTTTGTAGATAGCGAGCGGAGGCTCGCAATTAACTGCGTCAGATGGAAGTAAGCGTTTGATTATATGCCGATAAGATGGAAATGACGAGAGTGGATAATAGACACAGGAGATGAAGCGGTCGAAGCACGAAAGTGAATTCGGCTCAGAACGGAGTGCTGGGATTGATGCCGCGTGAGAAGACAGGCATAAGATTGTGGAATGTGACATTGCTTGGATCGAATGGAACACGAGGGGGCGGTGTCCTTGGGCAATCTGGGAAGGGATCGGTGGGGCGGTGAATCGGGGGATGTTGCCTAAGGAGTGGCTCGCTAGGGGGAGATTCGTGACCGGCCGCGAGGGGATTCGAGCGCAGAGATGATTTTCTGCGACGCACAGGTCCAGAAGCAGGCATGGTGTCTGAAAATGGGACAGGATCCTCATTGAGAGGCAGCTGAGAAAGGTCTGCGATATCACAGTTGATGGGGCTTGGCACCTCAAGAGCAGGGATCCAAGGGAGTTGATCGAACATGGATGGCCGCCCAAAGGGATCGAAAGGGCAGTCGACGCGTTGTGGAGGACGACGGCGCCTGGTGGAGCGAGCTAAGAGGCGAGACGGGGCGCGTCTCTTGTGGGATAGACTGCATGGGGTAGGCGATTTAGAGTTCTGTGGGATGACAGGTCAAGTAGGGTGTACCAGCAAAGTGGGACAGGACATACGAAAGCGAGATCGTGCAGTCTGATGGGAGACAAAAGGCGAGGGGGAGACAGGAATGTTCGTGAGTGGATAGTGCGCTGTGGATGGTGTGAGGAGAGAGGACAAAAGAGAGGGAAAAGGACGGACTCGGACGAGATTGGGGGGCTGGGAGTCTTGGGGGAGGAGGGGAGAGAGTTGAGGGGGGTGACGCGGAGATGGAGCGAGGATGGCAGGCATTTGTGGATGGGAAGAGAATAATGATACAGAGTATGTTTTTGAGCTAAAGAGAGGGATGGACCATGCTGAAAGGGGGTCCAGACAATGCAATGCGAGACATGCCCGCCTGCCGCGAGGCTACCAGCACGCTAATTACCACATGTGGAAACCTGACTCTGTCTACATCCCCACGACTGCCAACTTGTCCATCTTGCGCGAACAATGCGGAGCGCCAATACGATTCCCATCCAGATAGAGATCAATGCCCAAGTCAGAGTGACACGCGTGTGCCAAAATCCAAAATTACAGTGTCATTCCCGCTTATCGCCCGTCATGAGGAAGGATACTTGTATTCGTAAAGTAGATTTTGGTACCAACCCCTCTCGGAATGCGACCAAAGTAGATTAAAGAAAGAAAAAAACTGTGCGACAATGCTGATGCAAGTAAGGTGATGATACAGATACATGGTCTACGATTCCCATCGACGCGTCTAGTCAATCTCCTCCATCGCCGAAGTAGAGGCAGGCTCAGCTGGTGCCTCCTCCGTGATCTCGGCTATAAGCTCATCCTCATCACCCACATCGAGACCCAAGCTGATCATGCGGTGGATGCGCTTGGCAAAGGACGTAGGATCGTCCAGCGAGAAGCCAGACGTAAGCAGGGCCGTCTCGAACAATAGATACGTCAGATCTCGGACCGACTTGTCAGCCTTGTCCTCCGCAACCTTGCGCTTCAACTCCTTGACGATCGCATTGTGAGAGTTGAGCTCCAGTGTCTTCTTCGATGCCATGTACGATGACATCGATGAGTCACGCAGGGCCTGGGCTTTCATGATGCGTTCCTGCAGATAATCATGTAATTGTGGCCCGACGAGGACGTAACCAAACATACCATATTCGATGACCAGCCAAATTGACCAGTGACAAGAACACACGGCGAGTCAGTGATTCGGTTGGAAACGACGACCTTCTCCACCTTGTCGCCAAGAGCCTCCTTGATCGTCGTGCACAAGTCGTTGAACTGAGCGGCTTCTTCCTCACGCGCCTTCTTCTCTTCCTCAGTTTCCTCGAGCTCGAGGCCCTCTTTCGACACACAGACGAGCTTCTTGCCCTCAAACTCCTTCAGTTGAGTGACAGCGTACTCATCAATGGGGTCAACCAAGAGCAGAACTTCGAAGCCCTTCTTCTTGAGGACCTCGAGGAACGGCGAGTCTTTCACGGCCGCGAGAGATTCTCCCGTGAGGTAGTAGATCGACTTTTGGATCTCGGGCATACGAGTGATGTAGTCTAAATCATGATTGAGCGTCGATTTTGCGACACAGAAGTAAACACAGACCTTTGAGCGAGGTCTGCTCCTCAATAGCCTTGGTGGAGTAGAAGCGCAAAAACTCAGCGAGCTTGCTACGGTTTTGAGCATCCTCGTGGATACCGAGTTTCAAGTTTTTGCCAAAGGCTTCGTAGAACTTGTTAAAGTTGTCCTTGTCCTCCGCAATCTCGCTGAAAAGGTCCAAACACTTCTTGACGATGTTCTTACGGATGACCTTGAGGATCTTGTTCTGTTGAAGTGTCTCACGGGAAATGTTGAGGGGGAGATCCTCGGAGTCGACGATACCCTTGACGAAATTGAGGTATTCGGGGATGAGGTCATCGCAATCATCCATGATAAACACACGGCGGACATAGAGCTTGATGTTGTTACGCTTCTTCTTGGACTCGAAGAGGTCGAAAGGAGCACTACGAAGGGAGTGAGCTACGAACGTGCATCGTAAACCGATCCCTTACCGTTTGGGAACAAAGAGGATGGCCTTGAACTCGAGCTGACCCTCGACTGAGAAGTGTTTCACAGCGAGGTGGTCCTCCCAGTCGTTCGTAAGCGACTTGTAGAAGGAGGCGTATTCCTCAGTGGTGATGTCTTGAGGGTTGCGCGTCCAGATGGGCTTCGTCTTGTTGAGCTCCTCGTTGACGACTTCCTTTTCCTTGATCTTCTTCGTCTTCTTGTCCTTGGGCTTGTCTTCCTCGTCATCGACCTCCTCGATCTTGGACTCTTCCTTCTCCTCTTTCGCTTCCTCCTCTTCATCTTCAACTTCCTGTGAAAAGCATTTAGAATCGAACAAGAGGGAAATACGATTACAACGAACCTTCTCGACCTCCTTAGTCACAGCGAGCTGGATGGGGTATGAGATGAACTCGGAGTGCTTCTTCACAATGTCCTTGATCTTCTTCTCCTCGAGGTACTCGGTCTGGTCCTCCTTCAAGTAAAGACGGAGCTCAGTACCACGACCGAGAGGGGGGTTGACGGTATCAGGGGTGATGGTGAAAGTACCACCCGCAGCGGACTCCCAGATGTATTGCTCATCGTCGTTGTGTTTGGAGATGACCTGAACGCGCTCTGCAACGAGGTACGCAGAGTAGAAACCGACACCGAATTGACCGATCATGGAAATATCGGCACCGGAGCTGAGTGCCTCCATGAACCCCTATATCAAACACGGTCAGAACGGGAGCAAGAATAGAGGGAGTTGACTGACCTTGGTGCCGGACTTGGCGATGGTACCCAGGTTGTTGACGAGGTCAGCCTTGGTCATACCGATACCGGAATCACGAATGGAGAGGATCTTGTTCTCCTTGTCAGGGATGATGCGGATGTGGAGCTCCTTGCCGGATTCAAGAGCGGAGGGGTCGGTCAAGGATGCATAACGAATTTTGTCGAGGGCATCAGAGCCGTTGGAAATCAACTCTCGGAGGAAGATCTCCTTGTTGGAGTAGAACGTGTCTGGTGATCGGATTAGCCGACACCGACAGTTGGTGGCCTGAGATGGTGCTTACTGATGATCAAGTCGAGGAGTTGACTGATCTCAGCCTGGAAGCCAAAGCTCTCAGATGCCATTTTGAACTGGATAAAGGGTTAGGCGCGCGTGAGGATAACCGAATGGGGTGGAATGCTGCTTACCGTTTAGGAAGATGAGCGGAGGACGGAGAGATGTGAGGGAGAGAAGGGGACGTGTACAGCAAAAGGACGCGTCTGATAGCTCGTCTTTAAGTAGTCGGATTTTTTCTGTTCGTTCGAGAAGATTCGACGACTGTCCGCGAGCAGTCCTGGGCTTCGACGAAGGCACGTCCCTTCCAGAACATTCCATCACACTTGCCTATTCAGGACCATTAACTTACAGTAGTACTCACTACACCTGTACCGTAGTACCCGTCCGTTGTCGTGACTCGTAGATCAGTCCCCGCTGCCCACTCAACTGAGCCTTCAGTCCTTCCAGCGCTGCCCGCATCTCATCCATTTCGTCCTTCAAATCCGCGTTGTCTTCCCGCAGCCTCGCATTCGCAGCCGCGAGCTCTGATTTTTCCGTGACGATTGCAGCAATCTCTGCTTCGGGTATACGACGCGAAGCTTCACACTTTTTCTGCGCCAACGCGAGCTTGGCCTCCAGTGCCTGATTTTGACGACGGTACGCCCTGTATACAGTCGTGAAATTGGCCAACGCCAAAGTGCGAGAAACCCACCGTGCTTCGTCCTCCAATTTGTCACGTGCCCTCTCGTGACTCTCCAGGAGCATCTCCATCTGCTTGTACTTGCTCTTGATAAGCTCAATTTCTTCGCCTCTGGCATTGAACTTCTGGAAGTCTGCGTCCCTGCTGCATGTCAATACGTTTTTACAGTCACTAAATGCGAGTAACCCTACCAGAGTTTCTGCATGCGAACGTGCTGCTCGATTTGTCGTTCGTAATCGTGAAGCCGGTCAATTTTGTGCTGATTCTCCTTCTGCTGAGTCTGCAGCTCAAATACCGCTTTTGCTGCGTCCGCCAGTAGCTTCCCTTGAGCCGCGAAGAGTGCCTATTTGGTTTTCGATAAACAACCCCTCTGCAAGCTGAAATGATTGATTTCTTACCCTCGCTTCCTTCTCCGCGGTACGCAATTCTGCCGCTTCCGAGACCCAAGCTTTCTTCTCCTCTCGAAATTCTCTGAGCTTTTTCTGTAGTTCTGTGTTCCAATCCGCATATTTGTTCTTCGCAGAAGAAGACTGCTCTTTGCGTTCTCTCAGCTCCTGCTCAAGACTTTGAACTTGGGCCTTATATTGACGCAGTTTGTTATGCTGTACAATATTATCAATACTGTATCCACGACACAGGCAAGCCATGAACTCTTACAAGTGCTTGACGGTCAGCCTCTGCATTCTTCGAGAGGACATGATCCTGGTGAAGCCTCCCAATGTGACGCACGTTTTCTCTCGAATACCAAAGCTCGAAGTTGAGTTCGCTCCTTAGCAAAAGTACCTCACGCTGCAAGCTCGAAATCGCCTCTGCCACATGCGATGGCAGTTGCGCGCCTTCATCTCGCCCCACTGACTCAGGTGGTAGTTTAATACTCGCTCTCGTCGGCGAGCTACCACCAGGTTGGAACAACAGTGCTGACCATGGCATGCTCGGGTTCTCGATGTCGACCTCGAGATTCGACTTCAAAGCGACGGATGTGGTAATCATGTCCTGGAGTGATACACGAGTTTTCACGGGTGGAAGGCCAATGTGACCTGGATGGGGAGTTGGCATGCCCGAAATATCTTCTGGGGTCATGATAATGGAGGGGAGGTCCACTGTCTGCAAGTCGGGAGTCGCATCGGTCCCTTCAATAGAAGACAACCGAGACCCAAGAGCGATACTGCAAACGTTGAGCATGACGCATTCACTAGCTATCTGAGAAATACTATAGTTAGCCCATGAATCGGGTTCGGTGAGTTCCTTGAGCCAGTCCCGCCATATGACACGTGGATTGACGACACGGCTGCGAAGAAGGGGCTGAAATGTGTGGATAAGTACCGAATACGCGCGGAGGACGAACGAAAATGTAAAGAAGTAACGTAGGTGTGCATACCTCTGTTTTACTTCGTATGTTATCTTCATCGAGCGCATCTTCCCAGCTCAAAATATACGGACTTTCGTAATTCCTGTCCCGCAGGTATGCAGCAGGGCCACGAACAAAACGGAGAAGGTTGCATGGAAAGAGATAGTAAAGAGATGAGAAGTACGCGTCCGATGGAGGGGCAGACGACGTGGTGAGTGTGAGCTTCAACCTCTCCCAGCCGAGCTCGGGGCGTAGCTCAAGTGCAGCGAGCCCTCCATACAGCTCGGCTTGTTTTCCAGTGCCAAAGTGTCCGTCATCATTGTCCACCAAGAGAGGGGACGGTAGGACCGAGCTAGAGAGCTCCTCCCAGCATATGATCCTCGCTAAGATCACGAATAATCGGGGGAGTAGAATTTTGAGCTCCTCACACGCTCTGACCGCGAATATTGGAAGTAACTTGACGAGCATGGTGAGGCCGATCGTGCATATAGTCGACGAGTTGTCCAGCAGAAGCGAGTTCAAGAGACTGTTCATGAGTGGATGTCTCGCAAAGTCCGCTGCATGGGACTGGAATTCAGGATCCGAGGTGAAACAGTCAAGCAGGATCAAGAGTTGGAGACGAGACACAGGGGCCGCAAAGGCGGCTTCGACTTGTGCCATGAAAGCCTGGACAGCATTGAGCAAGTCTAATGTTATTTCCATCATAAGCACGTACCACAGGGCATTTCAAACCAAACCTCACGAGTGCATCCTCGAGATTGCTCTTCCACAGATATCTCTTATCCCGCTGCTTCTGATCAAGCTTTGCCCATTCTAAGATATCGTACCCGGAACCTTCGTTATAGGCGTCCAAAAGGTGATCCATCAACCGTCTGCGAAATTCGTGCACTTTCTCCGGGTGCCTTCGATCCTCGTTCTCGGCAGCGAAGATAATGAGCTCTTTAGCATACGTCACAGAGATGGTTGGTAGCCTTGATTCTCTGAGAGCGGGACGCAGCACGAGATCAAACCAAGTCGAAATGATGGAGGTCGATGGGAGAAGCGGACGGAGATGATGGAGGACACTGAGAAAGACCTCTGTATGCCCAAGCGACGTATGGTCCACGGCATCGTCGTAAACGATCTGGAGCTCTTCTTCTGCTCGAAAGAGCTGGGCTTGGGGTTCTTCAGAGGACACGCATCCGACAACAAACTCGCCTACGGCACTGAGGACTTGTTCACGAGAAATTTTGTCCGCTGGGTCTTCGAGCGCAAGTCGCAACTGATTCGAAAGCGCAGCGATGGACATGAAGATGGCTGACGGACCAAATTAGCAAGCACTACATTCGACCCCTGGAAGACCCAGAAAGCACACGAGTAAAGTAATCAACAGTATCAGGCTACTGACAGCTCTTTTTAGAATGCAACATATACAAGCACCGCTCCATTCTTAGTACACGATTTGAAACTTGACCTCCTTGGGCTCAAAGGCAATCCCAGTCTGCGACTTCTCCCACTGATCTGCCATTTCGTCCTTTTCGTACTTGTCCAAATATCCTGCGCGGAGCTTCCTCTTGGACTCGGTAGAGATACCCAGCCTGTTGTCGCGCTCCTGGACGACCTCATCACTCAACTGGCCATCCCCAGTGACACTCACCATGAGCTGGGGCGGACCAAGAGGCAAATCGGGATCTTTATCAATAGCCCAGGTGTGCACAGTCTTGCCATAGGTCTTCTGGAAATCATGCATAGCGGGCGGCTCGACCGCATCGTTCACGGCGTCTAGGATCTGTGAGTTGTGCCACGCCTATGCCATTCAGGAAAACCTACTCGGTATGAATACCTTCGTCTGGATGGAGTCAGCGTGGTCTAATCTTACGGGAGAGCCAACAGTACCGACCTCGAGATACAGCAAACCACTTTCAACTTCGTACTTGTGAGAGTGCCAGTACTTTTTCTCTCCTTCAGGGAGTGATTTGAATACCTGTATACTTGTCAAGAATCCTGCACACAAAGAGAATGAAAACCTTGCATTCTCGCCAACGACATACTCAATGCCAATCAACCTAGCGTCCTTGGCTTCTGAGTCATAGATGACGCACTGAATGAGTACATGAGCAGATTTGACACGATAAAGCATTTGGGGCTACCTGATAAAAGTCGGGTCTCTTGTGATTGCAGAAGTGGTGAGCTTCCACATTGCGAGTGTGGTCTTGACTGAAATCCTGTCAACAAAAGTGATCCCGCGGTACTGCATGACATACGCGTAGACATGGAAGCTACAAAGATGCTGGTGAATGTTGCCGATCGGGGCCAACGACGCAATTGCCTTGCCAGCAGTGTCGTACGCGGAGGAGGCTTCGTGGGCTTTAGTCTCTGGGTTCATGGTGATGGTGAAGGGAAGATAGGAGGGACAGGGTGAGCCAGAGTGGAACATGACGTCCCATTGGTGTCATACCCTCCTATTGAGATTCCTGGCACTGCAGCACGCATCACACTTGGGGTCGGTAGAATCATTTAATTCCGGTCGAGAAATAGCGTAGACCTGTGTGTAATTCAGTGAGGCAAACGTATCATAAACCTGCAACGCGAGTTCAACCTCGAACAGCCGCATGCTCTCAGTTCGATTGACAGTGATCGAGATGGCCGATATGTAAGCGCCCTCTCGGCAACTCCCGTTCGTGCTGTTCGAACTTGGTTCTCGCCGTCGCGGACAACGAGCAAAGACCCTCGTCTCCGTCCAACCCCACAAAAAAACAAGGTAAACCGTTCTCCTCTCTCACCGTTGTTCGGAGGCCATCAACCTCGTATCATTTTCGCGATCTTTCCGTGATGGATTCACGACTTGTGTCTCGGATGTCGAACACGTCGCTGACGCGCATCCCAGATGTCCGCTACCATTGAGGAGGTTCATTCCGATCACTCTGGCCACGAGCACGAGGAAGACCCAACCTCCCAGGCCGCCCTCGACAAAATTCAGTCTCGCTCAGAGCGGAAAGCCCGCAAGGCCCTCCTCGGCCTTGGCTTGAAGAAAGTCCCAAGCATCACGCGTGTTACCCTCCGCAGACCAAAGAACGTCCTCTTCGTCCTCTCCTCGCCCGATGTGTACAAGTCACCTAATAGCGACTGCTACATTGTCTTCGGTGAAGCAAAGGTGCTCTACCCTGTGCCCTAAATAGAAACCATCCGATTAACTAACGCAATGTAGATCGAGGATATGAACGCACAAGCTCAGTTGTCCGCACAGCAACTTGCCTCCGGTGGTGGTGCACCCGCTGGTCTCTCCGCCTTGGAGTCCTCGGGCGTCGCTGCGGAGGGTGATGAGGAGGACGATATCCCTGAGCTCGAGGCACCAGAGGAAGATGGCCCAGTGGATGAGACTGGCGTTGACCCCAAAGACATTGAGCTTGTAATGGCTCAGGTCAACTGTTCGCGAGCAAAGGCAGTACGGGTACTGAAGGAGAGCGGAGGCGATCTGATTAATGCTAGTGGGTCCTTTTTCGCGTGTCGTCGTCGGCATATCTGACCGTGCACTGTAGTCATGGCCGCAAGCGAGTGATCCTGCTTTCTATACTCTCTGTATCACTATCGCGCGCAATCCACACACTTGCTTCAAGTTGACTTTTGTAAGGTTGACTCTGCCTTTGCGAGTTTGCTCAAGCCCACGATTGGGGGGCAAAATCACGATTTCCAACACCTAAGTTCTACATAGTAATTCGATCGTTCCCAGCCATCCTGGACTATTTCAACACCCCGTTGCCCTTCCTCCGGCGGCCCAACAACCAGGCCCATTCCCTGCGCAGCCTCGCAGGCGAGCCTCGTAAGCTCTCCTTTCGCGAACATGTGATAATATCGATGATATACGGGGGCCTCAACGACTATTCTAGAGTTTCCCGGTGCATCCTTCGCAGGTTGTTTTGTGGGCTGACTCGGCGCAGTACCTTGTTGGGACATCGCCCAAGGCACGAAGACATCTTTTCCCGAGGGTGAAAATGAATCCTCGGTGCTCTCGTCTGTTGGTATGACCCGCTTCGACAATTCGTCTTGCTCTATGGCCCAGACATAGATCAAGATACGTCCGTGGGCAGGTGAAACGCACTGAAGAAGTCGCTACAAAGCCTGGAATCAGTACACGCAAGACGTGTATTAGTCGACGCACCTGCACCGCTAGTCTGCGCCTCTCGTACGAGGATAGGTGATGTATCGTAGCTATCGAGATAGCGTAGTCCTGTCATTGTTGCATCAGCGCGCTCGCCAGCGGCCTGCACTGTCACTCACGAATGCTCCAGCTCTCCACCCATTGCCCAACACATCTCCCCAGACTACTTCACGGACGACTGGTGCGGTGGGTCCGCCTCCGGCGTCTCTGGCGATCAGTAAAAGACTCCCACTGCGATCAAGGCCAACGGTCAAGACACTTCCAGGCCGATCAACAGGCAGAGGAAGGTATTTCCCATTGCCTGTCCCAGAGTCAAGGCCGATCCATCCTGAAGGCAAATCGGAAATAAAATTGGCAACGATGGGCCATGGCTTAGTAGACAGATTCAATTGAGATCCACCCTGCGGACTACAGGATCAATAGCCCACCTTGTACCGGGTGGATGAGAAATGAGTGGCTATCTGATCGTAAACGGCATGGACGTGCTGATCTTCGTATGCTTGGTGATCACCAATAACGGAGGCTGGCGTAACGCTTTTCATCGAGATGGGCCCTCCGCTGAAGTTATCTTTCAGATAGCGGGGTGCTGATCACCACTTGAAGTTTGACAATCAGACATCAGACACAGGCTCGACAAATTCTTGCCAAGCGAATAACATGAAGCGTGTACCGAGTCAGTTATATGTCAGTGAACCCCATCATCTCATCCACCAATCTACGAAATTTGCTCCCATCAAATGCAGGAAATGGTGCTAATTCGCTCAGATCAAAGGATGCGATGGTCGTTGGAAGATCACTAAACCAAGAGATGATGACAGAGTAGTGTAACCCAGTTGGGGGACTCACTCCACGGATGTAGATCTGAGATGTCCAAGACTATCCAGTTGCAAGGCAAGTTCCTCTTGGTGGTTGTCCATCAAGGTCGGGTTTGGGACTACGATCAGGGGTTTTCCAGACCTTAGCACATCGAGAATAGTGCCTGATCCTTGATCGGCGTCAGGGCTGTAATACAAGTCCTCGTCCAAAAAGGGTCCTTACCTGCATGGCTAATGACCAGGTCTGCGCGTTCGATGTCGTCTTGGATGGACGGTTTGAACTTCCAGGTCTCGATGACCACCCCCGCCTTCCTGGTCGTCAGCGAGTCCCGACTGGACGCGCCGCAGTCCAGGTCAAGGTCAGAGTTACCTCGTTGTAGCACTACCCGAACGAATCCTTTTGTGTGCAACGCCGTGAGTACTGGTTCGGAAGTCGTAGCTTGTACGAGTGCATCAAACTTGGTAGAACCGACTGTGACGAAGACGAGCATCTCTGTCCGTCTTGGGTTCGCTTATCACGGCACTCATAACGAAGAGACATGTGAACTCGAAAACTTACTATCACTTGATCAGAGTTACATTTCTGTGTACGACTCATCAACCAGGCCTGCTAAGCTTCCTACCCACAGCGGATCATCATGGGGTACACACTCTGCGTGCTAGGTATATATTTCCCAATGAGAATTTCGCTGATATTGACCACATTTTCCAGGATGCGGAACGATGGGCGTCGCCATCATATCCGGCGTCGTCGCCAGTCTCCAGTCCAGGGACAATACCCTTGTCTTCCCTAAGTGGGAGTCCCATACACCTGGCACATCTACCCCAACCGCAGACTCCCCCGACCCCGCGCTGCCTTCATTTTTCATTGCCACCGTCACGAGGCAGGAGAGCGCAAAAAAGCTTCAGCATGCATTTGGCCTCCTCGGGGGGCTCGGCGCGTCTGTCCAAGTCCTCGTCGGCGAGAACCTCGCGGCTGTTCAAAAATCCGACGTCGTCATCCTATGGTATGTTGTTCATTCCCTTTGTCAGGATTCCTACTGAGGTATCCTTGGATAGTTGCAAACCCCATCAAGCACAAACTATCCTTGGCCAGAGTGGAATGAGTGAAGCTCTCGATGGAAAGCTGCTCATCAGTATCCTTGCGGGTGTTACCATTTCCCAGCTGACTGCATGGGTCCCTCCAACCACAAAAGTCGTCAGGGCCATGCCCAATACACCCTGTCGGGTGCGCAATGCCCCGCTTACCATCCTTGTGTCCTAATGAAATGCGCAGATTCGAGAGGGCATGACAGTCGTCAGCCCCCTCCCCACCCTCCAGAATAGCGAAGAAACGGAACTTGACCGTTCCATCATCCTCAAAATATTCTCATCCATCGGCCGCTGTCGGTTCCTCGAGGAAAAGCATTTTGATGCCTGCACGGCTCTCTCTGGGTCAGGTCCTGCTTTTGCATGTATTTTCCTCGAAGCTATGGCAGATGGCGGTGTCATGATGGGCTTACCAAGAGCTGAAGCCCTGGAGTTGGCTGCTCAGAGTGAGTTACTACTTGTAGTTGGATACCGGACAAGCGAAACCCTTACACGCTCGATAGCTTTACAAGGGGCAGCACGCATGACTCTCCAAGCTGGTGCACATCCCGCCCAGATCAAAGATTCCGTGACAAGCAAGTGTTCACGTTTCAGCCGGATCAGCGCCGCGGTTAACATTTCTTGTAGCTCCGGGAGGATGCACCATCGCCGGGCTTTTAGCAATGGAAGACGGCAAAGTTCGGTCTACAATTGCTCGAGCAATCCAGATTGCGACAGAACGTGCCAGCGAACTCGGTCAACCAAAAAAAAATTAGCTGCCACACTCATTCTTTTCGAGATTGACCACCTAGGGTGCCCGTTTGGTAAGCCTAATTAGGTACAGTACCGTCTACCGTAAGCGTTCGTAGTTAGGCTTTGTTCTGCGGTTTTCCCAACACCAGCATTAAATCCTGCCCTAAATAAACACACACTTCGTAGTACTCGACCTGTCCCCTCATCGCCCAAATGGGAATGGGCTGTACCGGGCCGCTCGGCACCTGAAGCACGCTTCCCACGTGCCTTCATATATACCTGTGCTGGTGACGGTGATGCTCCCATGCTCCTCTCCCTCTGCCCATCGTTGTTGTTGTTGTTGTTGTCATTGTTGTTGTTGTTGTTGTTGTTGTTGTTGTTGTTGTTGTTGTTGTTGTCGCTGCTGCCGCTGCCGTCCCGCCCGCCGTTCTCGACACTCTTGTGCGTCGCCGTACGCTGCACTTGCTCCAGGTGGGCCCATCCCATCCTCCCGCAACGACCGTCGTTGTTCACGTTATCGTCCCTGGCCCACTCCCCCGCGGCTGACGTTCCTGACGCCCGTATAGTCCACGTGTGCCGATATACGTTGGGCTTTTCAGGTGGGCCCTCCTGCAACCATTGTCGTCGTTGCTAACGTCGTCATTGCTGTCCTATTCCTCCTAGCCCATACAATTCACACGACACGCTCAGACCACACCTCTTGCCTTCGTTCCCTTTCCTTACCGCTTCACCTACAAGACTTACCGATCACCTGTGCATTACACATGCGTCGCGGTGCATCCTTGTCTCGCCATCGTGGACTCTCCAAAGCTACCAAGTCCCACATGTTCCGTGGGCCCTTGTGCCATACCGAAGTGCTCCGCCCCAGGGATCAGCAACTACGCATGGAACAGATAAAAGCCAAATGATCCGCAGCACTTCTTGGTACGTGTAATATCCGATGCATTGGTTGTCTACTAACTCCTTCTCAGAGATGTCTGCGGGAGACCAGCAGGCCGCAAACGATATGTTTGCGGATGATGATAATATGGTTGTGGATGATGATCTCCCATTGTTCTCGATGGGACAAACATCCATCGACTTAAGCCACGAAGGAGGTGAATACGAGGACTTCCAGGATCTTGCTGAGCAAGTTGGGCGAGTAAACGGGACGTAAGTACAGTGTTCCTTCACTGTTCCTAGTTCAATTATCCCCACAGCCGTCATACTGACTCTCGTACTTGGGCTGATCGACAAGAGATCCGCTCTGATCAGTGGAACATCCAAATGGATCGTTTGGTTGATTCTTATCTTGACTACCGCTCACGTGATTCTGGTTCAGGGATGCCATCGCCAATGGATGAGAATGCATTAAATGAAGGTCCACCGTTACTATCGGTTGTCAACATTGAGCTAGTTGACATGTTTAGTAAGTTTGCAATGTACTTCCTCTTTCTGTCAGTACATAAGTGACTCACCTTTCGTAAATCAGGTCGTTGATATGGCACATTGACCCCTCGTCCTCATCACACATTCCCAAACGAAACTCTTATTCACCATGGCTTCCTGGCTTCCTCTCCGTTGTTCCCTACGGTCGCATTCTCACTACGGACGCTTTCTGCATTCCGCCAGCTACATCGCACATGCCCACGTTTGAGTTGCCAGGCTCAAGCACGAGCATTGTGCCACTTACATGATGTAAGTGACATTAATAGCCTTTGTGTACATAAAGTAACCTAAAGTACAAGGTTCCTTACCGACCATATTTGGCCAATCAGCTCACTATTGCGTACGATGTTTATCTTGATATTCTCCACCAAGTCGATGCACAGTTAAAGAAAGCGCTCAACCGACACGGTCCTAACTGGCGACTTCTCAATGATTGTCCAGCATGTTCCTACAAATTAGAAGATGAGCCTTCCCTGAGATTTGAATGGTTGGTTTCTATTGATGGGAACAATAGCCTAAAACGTTGGGATACCCGGCAGTATGGTGTGGCGCCACTGGAAGACGCTCGTAAGGCTCGATCCGATCTCTGGCTTTCTGAAAGCGATGTTAACCGGTTTCAACACGAGGTGGGAGCCAAAGTAAGTCATCCATATTTGCGGTGGACTGTTGCTCATGTTACTTAGTCCAATGCGAAAGAGGATGATTGGGAGGATGTACCCGAGGATGACTCTCGGATGCACTGTGTTGATCGTTGGCGAAATGCGGGACCCAAACACTGCAAGCAAATGTTTTCTGTGTTCCACGAGTCTGGAGTATTCATAGCAACGTGCCGACATCGATTTGTGCTTCTAGCTTGTGACATGATCAAGAGCGGCGAGCTGTCAGTTGTCCTTACTCTATGTATGATGTCTTACTTACGTGACTCTTAGGGCAAAATATCCTTTGGCGGTTGTGGACAAGCTTCTATCTGTTTACGGCACTGATGGTGGCTGTGCATACGACATTGGTTGCATGTTCGCGAAGACCCTAGAAACAAGCAGCCTAGGTCCTGTGGCTGCCGAGCTCAATTTGCGCATGATGGTAGGTTCGTTCCATGGGCATGCCCATAACCGGTGGTGCCAGCTTGATTGGCATCCCATGTATATCACGGGAATCGGCCAAACGGAAGGTGAAGGATGTGAACAGGTATTCTCATCGTCCAACGATCTTGCCCGTGCCACCCGCCATGCCTCGCACTTTCATCGACATTAAGCGATTGAAGAACATTTTACGTTCTGGAATCAAGACAAATATGCATCTCTGAGTAAGTGGTGCAGTTTATGTTCTATGTCAGCTGACAGTCCATGTAGGTAACTACTTCCATAAACATTATCGCAAAGTGTTGGAACAGGTCCGAGTGCTGACCACCGAACTCAAGCTCCTGCAGTGTTACGATTCGTCTTGGACTACCCTTTTTCTTTCCTAATCCTCATTAGCTATATGCTGTATTTCTACGAGTCGCTCGTTCGACTCTCGCCTCGTACGCTTTCTTTTCACTTCGTCTCATGTGACCTTATCCAGTCGGCAACTGCCGTTTCTATCACGTGACTCCGCAGTCCGCAGTCATGACGCCATCGACTGCGCATTTCATTTCCGTCTTCTTATTTGTAATTCTAGTGACGCGTCGCCTTCCTATTGGCTACCACTATCGTACGACGCGTCACCCTTTTCCACTTACCATCTTTAGTTACCATTTCTCATGGTCCGTGCGCGGAACCCTTACGTATAAATACCTGCGCTCTCGCAGTAGAGATCCCTAGCTTAGACCTCCCTTGTCTTACCTAG
>JBBPRF010000034.1:0-114648 GCA_038092875.1 Lanmaoa pseudosensibilis | reverse complement strand
TCTTCTCCCAATCCACGTCATCTTCCCTGTCTCGCTCAACGAGTTCCGTGGGTTCATCGACGTTATCTAGCAAAGCTCTCCCTTTCGAACCGACCCGTAATCTGCGGGTGTCACTTTCGCCGCCGAACTCCTCTGGCGCGTTTCCTTCTGGCGGGCTCCTTTCGATGAGCAGTCAAGGGTCGTTCTCGCCATCCTCGACCACGTTTGGATCTGCTGGATCAAGCTCGGGCTTCCCCCTATCGGGAACCTACTCGTCGACTCAAAGACCTCCGGTGATCGCACACAAAACCCACGACACTGATCTCGGTAGCAACCAGCTACGGTTAGGATGGTCGTCCACATCTACTACCAAAGGGTCAGCAGGAGAAGACCCATGGGCTACATCAAACAGCTAATATACGATTGCTCGATCAAAGGACGAGATAGTATTGTGATACAAATGAGTAATACCGACGTAGTGTAGTTTTCCGAACTATCCCAGCAGGGAGACGGTGAGACGAGTAGTTTCCAATTTTGTTCCAATTCGCACCAAACTACGCGAAACGAAATGCTAAGGGAGATCATTGTTGGAAGACCAGCGAGCATAAACATGAATGACAGTGGTTGATCATCTTCTGGGACACAATTCACTGCATCGATCGACTGGCGAAATGGCGAGAGGAGAAACTCCGATATCCTCGGGAAGACCACTATACGTACCCTACTTTGCTTTCCTAGGCTATACAATCGTCCAGACCAGTAGAGTTGGGGTAGTCATCGACAAAGCCACAATCTGCCAACTCGTCCCTGTTCTCCTCATACCGCAGTATCTCGGTTGCGATGCCTTGACAGACTGTCTGAGATGGTGCTTCACGGAGAATGTATCCAAGCACTCAGCACTATCAGCCCGCGCAAGTCGGGGGTTGCTTATCTCTGGACTGGCCTCGATGGGTGATGGAGCTAGTTTCAAACAGGGCGTAGTAGTATGACATTGAGTGACGCAGGACGACCTGCTGTGTTGTACACAACAGCGGACGCCGATGTTGTGGACCACGCAGCACGATTCCGCAACGTAAGTATACTAAGAGATGAGTGTGGCTCTCTCACTGGTTGAAATTTTTCCTTGAAGCCCCTATCTTACTCAACATCGAAAGGTGCGACCACAGCGAGGCGATGCCGGGTCACTTCCAATAATCCATGTTCATGCGTGCGATTGTAAAGAGGTTTGGACGGCAATCCTTGGTTCTGCTTGATGAGATACGCGTGCTGTGTCATACCGTCCAGTGCCCCCCAAACCTCTCACGAATACGCTACTACTCCAGATTCACTTCAAGCACATCGGTCGTTCTCGAGTTATCAGATGAGCCGGCGTCCGGCTGCCCCATCGTGCATCAGCCCGAGCGGAGCCGCATCAGTATCATACACAACAAATCGTAACAGAAAAAATCCACCATGATCACGTCGTCCGAGCAGCAGCAGCAGTGACCATCTTTTCGAGTTCGTCCACGAGGTCATCCATGACATCAACGCTAGCTCTGCCCTCCGAGTCCGACGCCTGATGATGACCGCTTCCCGGTGGTTGGTTCTCGGACGAGGCTGACGCACGCACGGGTTTCAGCGGTACTCCGGCGTTACCGTCGAATCCGGGAGCGACCCGTCTGAGTGCTTCCCGTCGTCGCTGTTCTCTTTCGTCCTCGCGAGATCGGAGGAGTCCTTCGCGCCGTGCGGTGTAGGTGGCGAGCGTGTTTCGCCGTGATGATTCGTGGGCGAGAATATGTGGTTCGAGCACGAACGGGTAGGCGAACTGCGGAAAGGAGGACGAGGTCGGTGTGGATATTTGGGTTTTCGGATGGATTGCGAGGACTCACATAAGGTGTTACACTGTCGGGAAGAGGGTGGATATCTGGGGCGAGTTCGACCTGGAAGAGAGAGATGGGGTAGTAAGATCGAGAACATCGTGAGGGGGTGGAACGGGGAATGACACACTGGCGGAGGTACCCTCACAGCAGGTGACTTTATGAGTGGTACACGAGCAGCGGCAGCATATTGAGATTGTGTTACTACAAAAGATTGCGTCTTTTCAGACGAGTCTCGTCGAGAAATCTCTTGCAATGACTTACAATGATCTGCCATCATGACACGAGCAGAGACGAACAAGGAATGTTTTAGCCACAGCTACGAGCTCAATTGTCTGAAAACGTTTCTACTACCACTTCGCATCCCCTTTCTACGTTGTTTTCGACCACTCCGTTCGCTTTCGCTCATCTCCCCTTTTAGCTCTTCTACACCCCGCTCCATACCCGCCCCAAATACCTCCACACCCTTCCGGCCAACTTTCTTCTTTCGTGCAGGCGCTGTATTTCCGTGGTCGTCATCACCAGTTCCGGAGGGAATAAAGCTCATCTCCATCCCGCCGTCCGCACTAAATCGCACAGTGGAAGGTGGTTCGACGGAGGATTTTGAAGGCTGCCGAGAAACAAGACGTTGTCCAAACGAAGCGTCCTTATCGTTCGTCTTGCCAGCTGGCGCAGTCGTTTCAGCCACCAGGGGTACAAAGTGAACTTTACTCGACAACTGCCAATTGGCGTCGCGTGTCCGTGAGTAGACTTGCTGAAGACGCGCGTTTTTCTGCCCTGGTCTGGCTCGGGGATCATGTTTATTCAGCTCTGCAGTGGATGGTGTCAGTAACCCCCCGGAAATGAAAGCGTTCTATACCCACCGCCGGCATCAGAGCTGTCGTCACTGTCGCTGTCATCCTCGCTGCTCTCATCACCGCTGCTGTCGGATGTCATTTTATCACTTTCCTCCTCCTCATCCTCCACAGCCGTTTTCCGTTGGGATGAATTTGCATTCTTCAGTGCAACAGAAGAGGGATTGAGGAGAGCGTACTCCCTGCTCGTCTCATCCACCACGAAGTCAGGGTTTTCAAAGAGGTCTTTGAACCGAGGGTCGCTGAGAAGCGTGGGCTGCTCTTCACCGGCCACCACCTCTTCGTCCACAGACATGGCCTCATCCGCAACGTCCGCTCCGTCCTTCTCCTCTGTGGCCCTCTTGGCCTTTCTCGCCTTTTTCTTCTCTTCTCTCCTCCGCTCCCGCTCTGCGTTTCGTTCGATTCTTTCTGCGAGGGCCTTGTTGACTTTGACAGACGTCGCAGCGCCGCTCTTGCGCGTACGTATGCGGGTTTCCGCCAATTTTTCGAGGCGTTCTTTCACAAGTTTCTCGCGGTGCTCTGCATACGCGAAAGGATTGGCAATAACGCGTGCAGTGTCATAAAGCTTGAGAGATACGAAATAGCCGTGCATATATGGCTTGAGTGCAGGGGTGCCAATGAGGTGATCCAGCCCAAGACTGCGCATGAGGGTAAAGGATCAGTGGTGACATACACGAACGACAGGGTAGGAGAACGTACATCCGTAACTCGTTCCTCTCGATGAATTTGTAGTCTTCGTACACGTTTCGTACACTCTGGTCCTCCATTTCCTCCGTGATGTTTTCAAGGAAGCTTGCCCAACGAGGTGCTGGACCGAGCTGAGGGATATAGTACGACGCCATTTTGATGCCTTCGTTGGCAGTGAGGAGTAAACCACTCCCCGGTATGTGATGAATGTCATTGAGGTCGGTGGCCGGAGTGATGGATACAAAATTCGACGACGGCTGAAAAGGTGCATGAGTGCATGACACGGAAACGGAAAAGTCACCCTCCATACTGTATTCCGGTCCCAAATTTTGACGACCTTTTTATCCGCACTGAGGACCATCCCGTCGCCCGCCATGCGGCTGCCACCTTCAAGCCAAGTGACGTTTTTCAGTGGTAAACCGTATCCTTGGTCTTTGAACGCGAACGGCCGCGGTGAACGTATATCATAGAGGAGCGTATGCCCGGTAGACGTACCGATTGCATACGAGAGCCCGTCGGACCTCGCTGCAATAGCCGTCACCGCCAAAGCGTCCGACGACGATTCATCGTCGACGCCCGGAAGCGTCACCTTGGTCCGTCGCGTACTGCGAGCGATACGACCCTTGGGCAGGTTGAGAATGCCGACGACAGAACGCGAACGAGGGTCCCAGAACTGCACGCTCGCACGGCCGTCGATCCCAAACGCCAACAGCTGATGCGCAGGATTGACGTCTATGCAGTTGACCCCGAGGATCGGGTGGTCGTCGCCGTCCCCTTGAGCGTCGAGCACGAGTGGAGTCATGAAACGTCCTTGTTCGAGATTGAGACGGTATATCTCGTTTCCGGAGGCAGAAACGAGCGCATCGCAGGATGGGTAGTGGTATGCGATAGAACGACCGAAACGGGGGATGCGCGTGCGATAATGGAAGCCGCTCTGCGTGTGCAGCTCGATCGTGCGGTCGTTTTGGAGGTGTATCGTCTTTGTCCAGTCGTCTGACAGTATCTGTTCATCCTCTGAACTGAGCATGCCGTTGTCTCCTCAACCAAGGACTCGCACTTACAATGAAATCGACGTTCTCAGCATCGCCATGCCGCTCGAATTTGAGGGTGAGCTCGTCCAGATCCCAGACTCGCATTTGGGGTTTGTAGGTCCCCGTTGCGATTGCATGGTGTCCGTCCCGCGTGGTTTTGATTTTGTTGCTCGCCTCTGGAAACTCGAACCCCTGGATGAGTTCTATCTGGCCCTCGACATGTTCTCGGAGTGCCCGTTTTCCCTTTGCTTTCGTTGTCCTGGTTTTATTGAGCCAGTCGGGTATCGAGGAGGAGGATCCCGCAACGGCACCGTTGACGGTGTAGACCTTGACATTGCTCATCTTGGCAAAAGGCGTCGTCCACTACATGGCTCGGACTCGAAAAAATTACCACGTGACTAATAACCAAGTACAACTTTTGCTCGCTCATCAGTCTCACGCATAGGGATCGGTGTACCTGAGTGACTGCATTAAACAAGAGCATGTGGATATTCGCCGTATGTACTCAGGGTCCAATGTAGAGACCACGATTTACCTCCGCTCTCCAGCGGTCGTCCGCGGAACCACTCAATGGGCATGGGGCACGCTGGCAACTCAGTATGTCTTCTTCTTCTCGTCCACGGAGAGACCACCTGAAAAAAAAAAAGTCAATGGCGAGGGAACGGTATCCCAAGAAAATTTTACCTGGTCCAATGTTCACAAGAAGGATAAGACCACCGACGATCGCTGTGGAAAATAATAAGCGAGCGACACCCCGATATTATCCAAGAGACATACAGAGCGTCTGGAAGAAATCATATCTAAAGGATAACGTAAGTGACACGAACTAAAAGTCGACCAGATACCTACTTGAGGAAGTCACGCTGGGGATGTGCGCTGTGTATACTCCACCAATTGTTGGCGAAGACGTTGAAGATACTCAACACGATGACCAAGAAGGTAGCGGACCATTTTGCTTTGAAGCCGACGGCGACCATGATGCATGCGGCAAGACCGAAAAGAGAGACAAAGACACGACCTATGCTCCATTTTCCCTGAAGAATGAATCCAAGGAACAAGAAAATGAGCAGGACGCGTCCGGCGAGAAGGAAACTAGAGGAGACAGAAGGTCAGAGGAAACTAAGCGAGATTAAGAACGCCACAGACTATTTCTTGCGATCTGTCTCGCTTATTGAGGGTAGGCCGGCAAAGTTTTTCTTTTTCGAGATGAGTGTTTCACTGAACACCATGACGAGACCACCGATCACACTGAGGTTTCGGAGGAAAAAGTTCAAGTCGAAGATGAGGCCGTAACCAAAGCCCTGGGAGATGACGACAAGGAAGAGACCAAGGACTGCATATTCTGAGAAGCGCTTCGATATAACGGCTGAGGATGCTGCCAACATGACCTACATTTATCACGGTTGACCCAAGGGAAACGAGGGGAAAGCGACGGAAAAAACACGTACAATGACGTTCAAAAACAGGAAAAGATGGGATAGACCCCAGTAAAAGTGTCTGTGGCTGTTGAAAGGGTTGAGGGAGTGGTGCAAAACGGAAGCGAGCAACACACGTTTGCAGATACCAGAGCTGGTCACCCCATTGTGAGACAATTCGGAGAGCGTCCTCGTAGAATGTGACGACGATGAGGAAGCGACCGATTGCGGGGAGGTGGGGCCGGAGGGGTTGTGAGTAGACTTCGATGGCATCCTCGACCTGTTTTGCAACGACCCGTAGTTTCTCTAGTGGGTCGTCCGGGTTCGCTGCCCTGTAACCGGACGAGTGGTGTTGAGAATTGGAGAATCCGTGTGGGTCAGCGTTGTAGCTGGTTGCGACTGGACGTCCAATGTTGATGCGGGAGGACATGATGATGTTGGTCCAAGGCTAGAACGCGCGCGACGTGGCACTAATAGAGCGTGAGAAATTATACCAACGTCACATGACCACGACGTCGCAATCATTGAGCCTGTCCAGCAGCGGGGGAGTCTTGCAATGGACACCACAGACTACCTCTAGTCAGTCCCACAACATCCTTGTCCAGTTTATAGCTCACACCAGAACATAGTGCGGTCCTCAATTTGCCCAATACCGCTTCCCAGAACGAAATAAGAGAACGCTACAGAGCCCTGTCCGTCATTTTTCATCCCGACAAGCAACACGACGAACGCACCAAGGACACTGCTGCCTCCACATTTCTCGACATACAGAAGGCTTATGAAGGTGAGATTCACGGTCACTCCCAGGCCCTCATATCTTGACGTGTTCCACCCGTGTCCCCTAACTGTCGTGCAAAACAGTTTTGTCAGATCCGTTTCTCCGGTGCGTTACCAGACCCCCCTTCTATCCTCCACGCCGTTCATATTCGTTCGGTCTCACTCTAACAGACAAGTTTATGATCGCCTGGGTAAGCCTCTTCCGCAGTCCGCCGTCCCTCCCAGGTCTTCTTATAATTCCCCTGTTCCTCAATACTCAGGGCCAGAAGGTCTGAAATGGAAATGGCCCACGGAGCTGCGATCAAAAGATAACGAAGAAGTAGGCTCTCGATATTGAAACCCCAATCCAATTTTACTCAGCGAAGGGAAAATCAGATCAAGGAGGCACTCAATGAATGGGAATTTGATCGCCGCCATGACACTCTTGAACAGCTTCTTCAGCCCAGAGGCTCCGTTGTTTGTACAATCAATGCCTCTTCCCTATTCGCGCGCCGCGGTGATTCTCCACCGAATTCCAGAAATATTCTCAACCGCATACGTGGCATTGGCGTTACCAGTTTCGGAGTCCGCCAGAACGTTACGGTCAGATCTCATCCACCCCAACCCAATCTGACTGATCTGACACATAGTGTCTCCATCTCGTCCTCTAGAAGCGTTTAGGTCCCAAAACTACTGTCGCCCTCAGCGGTCATGCTCAGCCCAGCCCACGGAGTATCACCCGTACTCTAACGGGAACCCTACAGCATCAAATTTCCCCGCGATTCGCACTCGAGGTAAGCTTCACACGTTCGCGACACCCTTTGGCTTATCACTCAGGGGACCGTGAATGGCTGCCGTTGCAGTTGACAGCGGGATTTCTGAGACCTCACATCATCGCCGCAGCGACGACATACAATGACAACGACAATGCCGTTGTACTGCGAACGGGTTTTGTTCCCTCTTTGTGGCGCACTGTACCCCCATTCTTAACCTTATCTTTCGGTCGCCGATTGTTTCGTCATTCCCCCACCCAGGCATCAGCGACTTGGACGTTCTCGTCAGGGTCGCCTGCTGGTCGTCTAGAGTTGCACGTGCACTCGTCAAAGCCGTTTGATCTAACGTTATCAGAAGATTACACGCAAGCCCCAGACCCCGCCGAACCCATGTTCGACAATGGACCTGGATCAATTACTGGCTTCGGCGCAGGTGTTAGATCGTGGTCGTATGGCCTGGTTCTTCACGGCCTAGAATCATGCTTCACAGTCAATTATTCCATATTCCTTCACGAGCTTGCCCTTCGCCTGAAAGCAGGCGTGGAAATTGGTTTACCAGGCGCGGCATATTCCATCTCGGCAACGTGGAATGGAAAGAGGAGTGCCTTTTCTACCACTGCTGGCGTAGGTAACTGGGGGGTATTCGTGAGACTTGAGTAAGCCGCCTAATGCTTCATCAGTGATCCTTCACTCAATGTGCCGGCAGATTATCGTACCTCCGGCAGAAATGGACTCTGCCGATCGTTCTCTCGCCAGAGAATAATGACACCTTGGCTTTGTATTCTATCATAATACCTTCCACGGCATTGGCCCTGGGATATCAATTGATACTCAAACCCCGTCGTCGTGTACAGCGTGCCAAGTACGTTGACGCTTCCCCTGAATTTTGGGGTCTTACTGAACGGGGATTCAGGTACTTTGATGCTGCTCGAAGAGCGCTGAAAGAGGAGAGGTCGGCGGTAATGAGGGAGACTGAGAATACCAATCTCCTTTTGCGAGAGCCTGCGAGAAGACATATGGATGCTGAAAGAGCGATAGGAGGTAACACTCACGGCAGCATGCAACTTTCCCCTTCTTACTCAACCCCGTCAGGACTGGTCATCTTGGAGGCCACTTACGGACCGACGGCTCTAGACAATGAGACAGCGGGTCTTGATGTAGACGTGACGATACCTCTTCAGGCGCTCGTGCATAATAGTCAGCTATACGTGTCAAACAGGGTACCCAAGGTGATTTTTGGAGATGTACTGGAATATTCGTATGGCGCTCATTGGCTTGCTTGTAGTCGGGTATACAGGGATTCTATGACCCGACTCCAAAGACTCCTAAATCATTACGAGTACGGTACACGTTTCGTGACCAGTCGCACTATGCCGAAATTCCAGACTTGGTGCCCATTGTACTTCCATTGCGAGGTAAGATCCGTCCGCTTTCTGAGTTTTCAATAATTGACCCCATTTTTTTTTCACAAGACCATTTGGTCGTGTAAAAGACAATGCGAGGTGGTCCCTAGAATCGTTTACCAAGCATCTGGCTCAATACTTCCGATGGCAGCTCCATCGCCGTTTAGAACTTTCGGTTGGCATACTCACCTCAACCAGACACGGCACAGGATCTATTACATTTATACTGTACATACATACATCCCCCTCATTGCATTGCGGCAGGATGACGTTGGGCAAAGCATAGGGATTCTTTGCGTCCCTCGTTTTGTCACATCAAGGCGGTTGACTTTTTCAAAGTTTGAGCTGTGGTTTTATGAACAACACGTCGATGGCGTTTCAATGTCGCCTCTGCACGCACCTACTGGTCACTCCAAAGCCAAACACGAACGATGGACGCACGGGATCTGCACCGGGAATTTGGATGGTGGCGACATCGACCCAGGTCCGCAGTGATGTATGGGCTAGTGCAAGGCATGCATGGTGGACTAGCATCAAAAGAAGCATGAACGCTCTTTCTGAGCATGGAGGCAGAAACGTTCTCCAAAGTCCGAAAGACGCTATCACAGAATGTCACAGACCCGATTCCGGTTTGGGGGACCCTCTAGATCGTAATCGCCCCCGGCGCCGAGTTCAATAAAATGAAATAAAAACCCTGCGTCAGTGATGGACGGGTCCTGACAAAAAGGCGATGTATCTGGGTTCAAAAAATGTAGCCTGCAGGGGCCCCGATTTACCCTTTGAACTAGCCAACCCTCGAACGAATTCACGACCCCAGATTGAAAAAAAAGTGGTCCTGCGTGCGCGCACACGTCAACGGATCCTACCACTTCCACTACTTTCGCTGGGTACACCCAAGGTACACGGATGTTCCGAAACGAATTGACGAGTTGAGCGTTTCTTTTTTTTTGCCACGGTCATAATGGGAAAAAAAAAAAAAGGTTTATGAGACGAGTAATCCCCGTTGGCTAACCCTGAATTTCAAGCTGACCCGCTGGCAGGTCCTGCTGAAGGGGGGGAGTGCATAACGCGACTTGTGGGCAATGGTTTGTCTGGGCGCGTGTGAGAGAGTGCTTTTTGAATGATGAGAGAGAAGGGGATCGTCGACCCTTTTCCAACATGATTGCGCCCAGCCTCAGGTTCAACATGGGTGTGGTGGGAAAAGCGATGGACTCGGAGGGTGTGACGCATCCGTTCGTGGACCCAGATGTGGTTCAAGTGAGTGATTCAGAGGGATGAGGTTATGAGCTGGCAAAGCTGGGCACGGCAGACGCGGCAGAGGGTGGAAGAACACGTCCAAGGAACACCCGTCATTGGTTGCCACGAGTTTCCACGCCACGGAGTCTCGGACATTGAATTGGGCGTCGACAAAGTGAAACCTTCGCGGTTCAAAGAGAGGGAGGGAGGGGAGTGAAGGGGGGACGGGAAGGCCTCGAGGTATTGTGCTTGCCCAAGGTTGTGGTTTGGGTTCAATAGACACTCACATAATTGAAACGAGATCTCAGGGGCCACAGCTTCAGCCGGGAGAATGGCGGCACGAACTCATTTGGAGGACAGTTCATCACAGGAAGCGGAAGCCCGCAGGGGTATCGAGCCCGGTTACAGGTATCCACGTACGATGAAGCCCACACAGAGAGTCGGGCGGGATAATCCGAGAGTACGAAAATAACCCATTCCCAGAGGCACACACAGCCATTGGAGGGGGGTTCAAGAAAGATTAGATCTTGGATGGGAGTTGCGGAGGTAGTTTCTCGGCGGCGGATTGGTTTTCTTTTTCTTTTTTTTTTTTTTTCTCGGAGAACTCCTTGGGAGTATGTTGGAGGGTGGCGCTGTTTTTGTTTGTCGAAGGAGGAGTGGCTTGGAACAACAGTTCACGCACGCGAAAAACGTCTAGTGGCGTTTGGACCGCATGTCGCTCTGGGTTCCACGCATGGGGCGTGATCTCACTGGTGACAGACAGAGGAGCAGAGTCTGTAGGATGGCAAACCGCGGGTGGAGATGACTGGCAGCCCTTGCACTCCCGTGAGGGGGTGATCGAAGGCGGGAGAGGAGGGGGAGAGTTGGGAGAGTTAGCGAGCGCGCGCGCGCAAGTGGAGATAGATGCCGAGATCTCGGAGACGTCACCAAGCTAGGCTGGTGGGTGGCAGGGGAGAGCTAGATTTCCGCTTAAGAGGGTACGCGGTGGTTGAGGAGACAGATGGGCCTGCACATGGAGGTGACAGGGCAGCGCGTAAGAAATTAACGTTGGTGCGAGAGGCGATGGATAATTGAATGGGGACATGCATAAATGTAGCGTAAATGTACAGAATAGGATGCCTCGCATCCATCAAGGTTTGATGGAGGGGACGAGCGTAAGAGACGTCGACGTTTTGGGGGTCGGAAGATGTGTGCTTCCATTACCTTTTGGCCTTTGAGTTTTCTCGCGCCGCCGATCTCCGGAAGTTCGTTCTAGGCTGGCTGGGGAGGGCATGTTCGGGGGTTGAGCCGGCGGCTGAGAAAGTTGGCGGCCGGACGAGTGCGGAAATACTGTTTGGCTGATTTGAGTAACTGCACGGTCGAAAAATGTCACCGCCCGATCATTCACCCACAAATCTAAACGTTGTCTTTTTCTCTCAACAAGTTGCATGTGCTAACTCAATTCAAACTTAAAATAATTTCCAACCTTGGCCTGGTCCTCCTCTCGACCCCGCCTTTACATATGCCATCCCTAGCAATATATAGCATCCCCTCTCTCTCCCCCCCCCCTTCTCATCCCCATCCCCCCACCAATGCAGCACCCCTCCCTCCAGAACGTTCGCATCCGCTCAACAAGAGATGCCCTCCACGTCTTCTACGCCGTCGCACGCAACATCATCCCCCTCATAACTCGCCGCCTCGATGCAGAGGAGCGTCGCGCTATCATACCCGGCAACGTATACGTCTGGGAAGAACGCAGCGCAAATTCAGAGGCAACCGGCCTCGGTATGGAACGATGGTCCGTCCCATTCCCCTCTCCCCCTGCCCCCCTCATCTCACAATCGACAGGACGGATGGCATGGGCTGGGGCCCCAGTCGAGTTCGTGATGTGTGTCCCGTCACCCCCCCCCTCCTCTCTCTCCCGCTCATCCCTCCACAGGACTTTCTTTTCTACCACCAGAAGGAGTGCGACGTGAGTGATGATCCAACCAGCGCCTCTACTCCTTGGGCGCAAATGATTAGGTCAGTCATTTAACCCTTTTTCTCAGCTTCTCCTGCCATGCTTCCCTCTTGTTCGCTCCTCATTCTCCACTTGACCTAATCCCATCACCTTCCTTACATTAACCCTGTCACATATACAGCATGTACCCCTCACCTCGATCCCGCCCAACGAGCGAATCTGAACGCTTAATAAAGCAAACTTATAGTGTGCGCGTTTCTTTGCCCGATGATCGCTCCCGAGGCATTTTCAGAAAGTGGCACCTCAGTACGTGTTTCATGGCAATCTCCGTAGCCGACCAATCATCATCTCCTTTTCCAGCCGCCTACTTCAGTCAACAAAAACTCGATCGGCTCAATACGGTCGATAACATCCAAGGGATCGGTGATATCCCCGTTCCAGACGGATGGTTCCGTAGCGCCCGCAGAGATGGCAAATCCCGGAGAGAGGACGATCTCCCAAAATCTGTCGTCGCAAAACGCATCTCGCAAGCGCCAATGGAAGGCGTCATCACAACCTCTGATGCTGTCTCTCTTCAGCCTTCTTTCTACCACTCACAACCCCCCGCATCCGTCTATACCCAGTTCCCCACGTCTGCCAATGCTTCTCAATTGGAGCTGTCAGAACTACCTGGCGTGCGGAAAACCACCTTCTCTCTGCCGTCATCGGCCGAGCACCCACATTACAGTTCAAGTTCCGTCCGCCAGACTACATACTCGGAACCTAATTTGATTGTTGCCCGGGACCACTCACGGCTTCGGGAGTGCCTTGCTGGTCCCACGTCCTTCAACTGCCCTTCCCCCCCTTCTTCTTCATCGTCCGTGCCGGCGACCCCGAGCCCAAGAGTAAGCCCCGTTCACTTGTCGGAACAGCTCGTACCTCTCGATTATCTCCAAAATCTCTCATATCCGAGACGGGATCCCATCGACGAGCAGTTCCTGCAGCGCTTCTCGACACTCACGTCATCCACGCTCAAAGGAACCACCACTGGCCACTCACCCCCGCACTCATTCTCGGGCAGAATGAAATTCTAATGTTTCCCGCATCTCATGGTCCGGCACTCGATGACTCTGCGGTTTCCATACCACCTCGTTGCGCATTCTAGATTGAACTCTCACGTATATAGATTATGGACTCGCACTCTGGAGTTTGCTTTGCTTTTTTCGCAGTTTTTGTACGCTATCGCACGCACGCATTGGACTGAATATGATTATCGTTTCAAACGGTACAAAAGTGCACGTGACGTGCAACTTCACCTCATCGACATCCTTTCGAGTTTCAGCTGCAAACATGCATGAAATAAAGAGGGGGGACTCGGGACGCTCGAGACTGCAGTTGTCGTGTACGTCTAAGAACATGTCCCCCCTCACGTCCTTTCCTGGCTTCGCAGATCTCCGTCTACATGACTCACCCGCTCTCCATGCAGCGCTCAATCTGAACTCGGCGGACGTGTCTTATCCCGTACGTTCCTTCAAAATGTTCTTCCTATTCATTCAATTTTCACGTAAACTTTGTAGATATGGGCCTGTGGCCCGAAATATGTCTTTGCTCACAAAGTCGGTGTGAACAGGTTCGTTCTTGGCACCCTAGAAAGACCCCGTTTGTTCGTGACTTGCACGTACTATTTCCTTTTGGAGAGCGTGAACGACCTTCCCCGCTCCCCTCTCTGCATGCAACCCAAAGACCAGGGTCCATGTCGTCCGCGGACCTCCACTGACCATAATCCCAGCCCTGGGTTCAGCGTGGCGCCTTACGGATTTTATGTTTGAGAAGGACAGCGCGAGACGCGGACGTCAGATCACGTATACTTGCTACGGGTATTCAGGTCTTGGATACCCTAGGACATACCTTGTACGACCCTCAGGCCGTGGTGGATGCACACGGCGGGAAAGCGACGTTGCCCATTTCCTCGTGGCGCTCGGTACTTTGCGCCTGTTAAACGAAGGAGTCTGTGTGTCTTATTCACTTTTCTCCCTCAGGCTGTCAGGATTCTCACCGGCTCCCGACCGTCCTCTCCCAAACATATCCCCCCTCCAGGAAGTATAAATATTCCGACGTTCACACGTACAAAACATCCTGTACACCGCAATGTCGATCTCAACGCTGGCGAGCGTGACACGGAGGTAACTTGTTACGGTATTATGATTTCTTCACCGATCACACCACCAAGGACACCTCATGATCCCGCGATCTAGACTCGTTTGTTGGTTTCCGAGGGGGACTTTTGAAATTCCAACCCGCGAGGAGCTTAGCTTACCCCTTGCTACAACGAGCATCAGGGGAGGTCTAATTAGAAGCACCGAGAAGAACTGGCTTCGTTCTGTGAAAGGTGCGGAGCGTGTCGCTACGTTCTCGAAGCCAAAACCCGAGTCCTACGGCCTTTGATCCCTCCAACCCACGACCCTTTTGGTACGTGTGCGCTCGAGGAGTGTGAATTCCAAATGTATGATGGCCTTGAATCACCGGAAATTACTAGTCCCCCCTTACATGAAGTTCGGTGGCCTTGAACCCACGCGAGTTCTTTTGGCGTGTCAGGGGCTGTATAACCAAGTGGAAAGCCGGAGGTAGGAAAAAAAAAGTAAAAGTATTCGGATCACCGTCCGTGCGTACTTCGTCGCAAATTCCTGTCCTCGTGCTTGCGTTCCTAGTCGAGTGACACGTCCTTTTGGTATTCTAGCGCCTGAGAACCTCGAGAACAGCTCCATTTTAGAGAGATTTATTACGCCGTAGAGCGTGTCCAAGGATTATCATTTGGTCAAATCCGCGGGATCGCTCTCTGCAGGTAAAACCTAGTTTTTTGACGGCATTGTTTTATATTAGAGGTGTTCACTCACGGTGACTGACCTCAACCGAGGCTCGTTGATTGGCGGCTGCAGGTATTTTTGTTCCCCTTACTTAGGTCTTTGCACCCGTCACTTATCGTTCGAGACACAGGACGGATGCGATGAGAATGGTCAGAGAATCATTCCACGACCCCTCGGTGATGCCGTTGACGAAGGACGACTAGCCGCATGGATGCGTTTGATAGATCAAACTCATCATGGCTGTATCCGTTGATTAAATTTTCAACAAATTTTCAGAGGGAAAGCAAGACTGGGTTTCCCGTGGATTGACGCAATCATGCGTCAAGAGGGGTTGGATACATCATTCAGGCTCGCACGGCACGCAGTGGCGGTGCGTGCATAATGAAAATTGCTAATCAGCAATCTCATCTCAGTTGGTTGCTAGTGCTTCCTTGTTCGTGGGCAATGTTACGTCTCCTGGGAGCGCGGAGCAGAGGTCTTTTGATTACGGTAAAGGAGTGCGACGTTCGGTGACCGTGCCGGAAGAAATACAGGCTCTCATGAAGAGTCTCATTCACAAGAGTGGCTTATCACCTGGGGATCCCCTTGCTCGAATCCCCGGAAATTGGATGTGCATAAATTATTTCCATGCTCACGGACAAGAGTTTTCGAAGGAGCTTCAACTGTTTTTGGACCCTCTTATTGTTATTATTGTTATTATTAACAGGGCTTAACCTGGTCGTGCTCTCTATGCATTTTTCTCGCAGTATTGTGAAATTTCCGCGAGCGGTAATTGCACTACGGATTTACTAATATTAGGTCCAGGTCGTGTATCTATGGGGTGGTCTCCTTTCCCGAGAAATTGGACAAGTTCGGCGTTGCTCGTACGTAAATACAGTCCGGAACTAGCTGGCTTCCCAGACAAGGTGAGAGTGCGTTCCCAGTACCAGAGTTTTCGAGTATTGAATTTCGTTTTGCGGATTGCTTGGAAACTCCGAAAGTTTATACACGCCCCCTCTGAGTGTGCAGCAGAATTGTCGGTCGCATCATTGGTCAAGACTACCTGCTAACCCATGCTGGATGAGAAAGTGGAAAAGAGAACGTTGTATCCGACGGATGAAGGTCAGCATATGCTCTTGGGTCTATATGGTAATCATCCTGCCGTTCTCGATGGATCCGCGGGTGCGATGTTTCATCCTGCACCACTTTCGGATGATCGGCTTAGCAGCGGCAAAAAGAAGCTCGGGAAAAGGCGCAGGGACGAAGAAGGGGATGTCCATCCCAGAAGGAACAAGAAACAGCTAGCCTGTGGACGGAGCTTGATGGTAGCATGGAGGCTCTTCACAGCAATGATGGCGCGGGAGAATGCCGGAAGATACCGGATCGAATCTACCGTATGGTGCTCTCGATTCTTTTTCAAAGTGAATGCTGTTGCCTGTGTGCCTTCTAGACGCGGCTCGATGTACTTGAATGGTTTGGTCTCGTTCCTCCTGGAGCCGAGATTTGAACCATTAGCAAATGCCGCGACGGAGGTTCGTGGACCAATCGGGACAGTGCCCATTATTATCTTGACGTAGAATGGAGAGGCACCGCACCCGTCAGAGCCCGTCGAGCTAACTTAACTTGGAGTCCTCGACAAGTCTGATTTTGACTACGAGATCTAGATCTAAAATCAAGTCCGCCTGAGCCTCCGCCTATACAAACGGAGCTAGTGTGGTAATCAGACCGCGGAAGAAGTAGGTATTTTCGGATGTTCGTTCCCTGGGGCCGAGGGCTTTGGTGGCTTTGGGTGCGATATGATTAGTTACGCTGGCCGCCCATCTGATTGTGTTGTTGCAGGTTGGGTGGGAAACAGATATCGTGATGACTGACGTGTGCAATGATTGAGAGCGAAACACGACGACCGGCGCAATGTGTAAAGGCTAGGCACTGATTGGTGTTACGGTCCTCCGACTCTCAAGGAGAACGCAGGACGAGTATAGGTTATGAGTATGTCATATCTCTGACATTGCGCAAAACGTAAATCAGAGGAAACCTGTTTCAGGGGCCCAGGCTGGATTGATTGCACCCGACAATCAGGCAGATACGTTCCGAGTTAGAATCTGTCCCGACGAACGGAGGCTTGGCGATGGGGCTCCAGGTTTAATTTTCCCCTGACCGGCCAGATTTCGCGATGGTTGTCGTTTTTGGGAATCCATATCTACGTGCGAGTCACTGTTGAAGGCGCAAATGTTGGAGGGATTATTGCGGTACAAAGTTGCGTGGCACTCGGGGCGTGTTTTTTCGTGTTGCGGTCTTGTGACGAACATTGGATTTCTGATGCCATGGCCTTGGCCAAGAGGGCGCCGAGTGCTGCGGACGAGCGAGTGGCCGGAGAAATGTTTGTCTTTTGGGTCCCAGGATCGCGTCTCCGTGCGCATTTTTTTCGATTCGAACGATTGTCTCACATCTTTCTGGCAAGTCCGCCAATTAAATACCGGTATATCGAAAGAAATGATGTCATATTTACCTTTTGAGTAATTGAATTATTATTTTATTTTATTTTCTGACAAAATAAGTTTATTTTTGAACTGGACCGCGAACGCCGTGCCAAACGACGAGCATAACCACTTTTTGGAGTCAACAACCATGTCTTCGAAACCCCTTCTCCCAAAGACAAACTCACAGCCGTCGCAGTCAACGACTCAACCAGAGCCCAAGATTCGTGGGGCCAACCGCTCCACCAAGACGGCAGGGAAACTCAAGGTCCTCCCTGACCAACCGACAACCCCGGGCCCAGCAACAAGACCTACTCCAGAACTCGACGAGAGTCCAAATACCACTGGAGACACGGACGAAGGAGATGACGAAGAAGAGGAGGCCGACGAAGACGACGAAGAGGGCGCAGAGGGTCGTTTGCGGCAGATATATCGGATTCCTCAGGGTACTGCACGACGCGATGCGATCAGGTTGACCAAGAAGAAGGCCAAGTCGCTGCCGAGGGTGACAGCCTATGCGACCGCCCAGTAAGTTGCTTACCCCCCCCTTTTTTTTTTCTCTCGTTTCTTGTAAGGTTTGCCAAAGCGGTTTTGAAATTTGACGTTTTTTTGTGTGATAACAGGTCGTATCTGCTTCCTGAACTCATCAAGTTTTTCAATGCGAGACGCGCTGCGTACCATACGGACGCAAAGATTATCGACGACGTGATATACACGCCGTACGCCTATGAACCGTCGAGCAGTTCGGACGTCCATGTGAAGCGTAGTGATCGAACGGGAGACTTGCTTGGCGTTCCCGAGTTGGACCCACCGACGTCTGACACAACTAACGCTTACCCCAAGCAGAAGCGGAGCAAGTTCCATGCTATGCCCAACGAGGCAGAGATATTTGTCTTTGGCTACGGCACGGTCGTGATTTGGGGCATGTCAGAGGCTCAAGAGAAACGCTTCCTCGCGTCCATGTGAGCCTGTCCGTTTCACTTCTCGGGCATCCCCCCATAATGATTTTGTTAGACGACGGTTCGAAGTGGATAGACTGGGTAAGCCGTGTGATCCCTGGAGCATGATGGTTTGCGAGTATTTTGCCTAGGCCCCGATGACGTGGAGATGGAGGATTTAAATTATTACTATGCAAACTACAGTCGGTATGTGTGCTTTCCTCGACCGGGAGATCTGAGCCGAATAACCTGAATCTGATTTCCTGAAAAGAATATATAACGACGTGATCACTCTCAGGCATGGCTCAGGATACATGTAAGTTCATTCGTATCCTTTTATGTTATCCCATACAATCACGGACCGTAGGACCAAATTGTCATTATCACATGCCCTCTCCCAATCGGTCAAGATATCATTGGTACGTTTTGGTATTCTTGTTCCTCGGCGATTCTTAACTAATCGTTCTCGTCAAGTTTGAGGATCTCATATCCTCAAAAATAGAAGAAACAAAGGACATACCTGAAACGCTTTCGGAAACCGGCAAGATCGGGATGCCGCATAAAGGTACGTTTCCCCCTTTCGAATTCGCGGCATGCTTCGCAAACGCGTAAGCAATAGAAATCATGCGTAAAACGGGAGAGCTCTTCATCTTGAGGACAAGCATTAATTCCGTCGGATCCGTACTGGACTCACCGGTACGTTTACTTCATCCCTTTGTGTGCCTCGCACTAGTGTCGTTGACTTCTTCTCGTTGACTCTTTTTTTTGCAGGAGGTATTTTGGGTATGTATTTTTTTTCCCACAATGTGAGGCGTTTGTTCTCCGCGGACATTAACGGAAAAAACAGACGTACCCCGATTTGCAACCTCTCTATGAAGCTGCCAGAAGTTACTTGGAAGTTCCTCAACGCATCGACTTGTTGAACACGCGTGTAGAGGTCCGTTGAGCTGGTTCACTTAACGTGGCTCGTGCGGCACGTTGCTAACAGCTGGAGTAATAACAGGTCCTTCAGGACATGCTTCAACTCCTTAAGGAGTCGGTCTCGAGCAGGCATGCAGAGCGTCTTGAACAGATTGTCATTGCTTTGATTGGCATTGAGATTGGTCAATTTTTCCCCCCTCTGGATGTTGTTGGACGCTGATTCGGATCTACTGAAACAGTCCTTGGCATCATTACCATCCTCGTTGATTTAATGGCCTCTTAAGACACACGGCCTCGTTTGTATCATATAGCACTCTAATTGGTGTGCGTTTTCCGAGGACAAGTCATTTCTTCGCATTACATCGCACATATGATACTTGAACCTGGTATTTTCGCGATATTTCACATGCTTCTTGCATTTTGGACACAGCCAACACGCGCGTCGTGTTGTCTGTCTATGCTTACTCTTGGTTGCACGAGGTTATACCGCTACGCAATCATGGATTTTCTTGCGTGTGCTAATTTTTTTGAAGGTACCCACACTTTAGTCAGGTTTTGGTAAGAAAGTTTGATGTTTTTTATAGGCAATGAGAAGATCATTGACGCTGCGAGTGGGCAGGAACATGTTATACTTTTTGTGTTAACAACAGGGTACGACGCGGGGAAATCATTTGGGACATCACGAACTTTGCTATTTACGAACCACCAATGTGCAATAACCCGTCTGGAGAACATCTCGTCAAGGGACACGTCAAGTTTTTTTGCTCGACATGGGGACAACTTTGCTATTCACGTGCATATGAGCTCCTGTCATGACGGTTGGATGTCGGGACTCGCGAGGAAGACGAAAGCGGGCGCAAGTTCCACGGGGCTGGGTCGCACGTCTGTGCATCAGCGTCCCCACGCTAGACGCTTTCATTTCCTCGGCGTCCCTCGATGCTGGTAGGAGAGCAGTGACGACGGGTCCCGGTGTTGCTGCTGTTCACACGCATGCCCCTGGGCGCCTCACCGCTCCGAAAGGGAGCACAAGAATGACACGATGGCACCTTGTCGTGGTAGAGCTGTCGACTGAGAGGGCCAGATGTTTGGCTCAGGCCATGGGAGACGGGATCCAACCAGCGAACTTGCTGAGGCTTTGGTGACCCCTGCATACTAAGCTCACGACGGGACGTGGTGTTGGCAATGATGATGCTTGAACGTTGAACCCGCGCTTCATGTGGGGAACGGAAAAATTTCGGTGACTGCGGCAGTCGTCTCTGAACGAGATTGCATTCGATTCAAAAAGGTACTGTGTGAAACTTTCTTGGAGATCGATGTTTTCAATTTTTTTGTTCCACGCGCTGGATACGCCACCACTCTGGACTGCTCTATACGTTACTATACTCACACGTCTGCTCCGAGAGGCGTTTGTTGACGAGCAACGTTCAGATGGCCAAAACTTTTTTTCCAGATGCGACTCGGGACGAGAGCTGATGGGCAAAAGTTCGCATCCAGTTTGCAAGGCGAGGGGCCACCCACGTCGACGTGCCCATACTTTGCGATACCTCGGCGGCATGCCCACTGTGAAGCGTATTCCATTCTCCTGCGGAAGATCGAGGCATGGTGATACGCTTTTAGGTTCCCTTGACCGCAAACCTGGTCGAGTGTGGCTGTCCGATGCCCACTGTCCAGTCACCACTTGGTAATCAGGGGCGCACTTGCCTCTTGGTCTGTCGATGTGGTTGAGTGATTGGCGTACGTTTTCAAGTAGGGCTTTGCCATGGTCGTCCTTGCACTCTTGCTGAATGTACTCGATCCCAGCCGCCACATAAGGGGGGGAATCGGACACCTACGCTTGATGTCACTTGTCTCGGCCAGGCAATTCCTGGGTTTGTTTCTCTGGCAAGGCGACGCCGTAGGTGGTGACAATGTTTCGAGTAGCCATATCATGGTTGAAGTCGCACAAGTCATTCTAACACTATGAGCACCAAGTTGCCGGCGGCTAGTGTCCAACCGTGACGGGGACATGTTTGTCCTTATTTGTAAATGGTTATACCCCTTTTCCTGTCTATCTACTTAGCACTCATCAAGTTTTCCCTTCAGCTATTCAGCCCGATGGCAGCACCACCTGGGAAGCAGCGGCATCAGCTATCATTGCTGCACTGTCAGTGGTCTCGGAACTTCGGAGCGTACGTTCCACCTCACAGCCTCCAATACAAATAGATTGCGAGAGTGGGCTGTACAAGTCTGCATCTGACTTGACCTCTACGTAAAAATTCCAAGTCCCTCGGCCGAGTTCATCCGGCCAGTCGAGGTAAGTCTTTGTGAATGTTTCCTGTACTTTGCTAATAGTACCCAAACCCAGGGCTTCCTATGAATCATGACTGACGAGTCCCTCCTGGGTTGGGGTTCACTACGAGTTCGAGTGACATGGCGGTATCGGGCTCGCGTGTCTACACATGCGAGCTAGACATCAACTGTACCCGACTGTTCATTCTAAACTAGACCCAATCCTCACTACGTCCTGATGATGAGCCAAGACAAATCAATTACATTTAATCGATAATTTAGGAAAGTCCAGTATCCCGATCCACTGACAGGCGACCCGCGCGACCAACCTCACAACCCAAACGGAAGCAGTTTCTCCCCGCCAATAAACCCGTCCCCGCCCAAACCCCATCCCTTGGTCCAGCCCTGCTCGCTCCTTCGTGCCTGTTTAATCTCAAAGAACAGCGATCCGTCAAGCACCCGCCGCACGTCCTCCTTGTCGACCATGCCATCTTGTTGCACCAACAAAAACGTGGTCACCCACTCCAAGAACCCGGCGACCCATCCAAACGGATCCATCGCGAGGCGGTTCCCGTGCGTGAACAGCCAGAGCTCGTACAGACTCATCGTCGTACGAGGCGTGCTCTTTGGGCTCGTGGTTGTGTACTATGTATGTACATGTCAGCGTTAAGAAACCAAAAAAAAGTCCCCTATTGTGGATTATCCAACTGACCTTGGTCCACATGTCCTCAAACTTGCATGGGACGAAGCGGCCTTCGGTGTCAAAGACGCCAGAGTCGGATCCGTGCTTGCCGGCATGGATCGTCTTGATGTAGATGCGCAAAAAGGGGTCAGGGATGTAGCTGATGGCGAGTCTGGAAAGGGAGTGAATCCGTGTTAATGTTTTGCGGTGTTGCCGACCACTACCGACCAACTGACCTGGTGGGCAACGACATTGCGGCGTGAACCACGATCGTCGCCAGGAAGCAGAACAAGAGGTTGAATCCGAGGTCGCGGAACCCCCGCCAGGTATCGATCGGCCAGATGACGCCATCGCCACCCCTATCCCAATACACGCAGTGCTGCTGCATGACAGACTAGGAGAAGGGGGGTGTCAAAACGTCATTTTTGAGAATGAAAGATGGGAGGGGTACTGACGTAGTCCGAGTACTTTTCAGCATGGCGGGCACTTCCGTCGGGGTGCTCGGCGCTCGGCGCGACGGACGCGCGGGGAAGGTACGGGCGTTCGATAACCTTGTCGGTGTCTATCCTGTTCTGACGCCTTCCAGTCACTGGAGCCAGCGGGGCTTCTAAAGCGTGTCCGGATTTGAGCGGTACGTTGTTCATGTTGTTTCGCCTGATGGTGTCGATGAGCGTATAGAAAGAAGCAGGGAAAAGGGACGACGAGGCTTTCAAGCGTGCGGGAGCCGCGCACATGCAAGTTGTCAGCATTCATATAAAATGTTGGTCAGTCGGAAAACAAATATATGGCATTCTTGTCAGTACCGATGACGCATGTCATCATCGGTTTGGCTCGAAGGTTTCAACTGTTGCATTTGTGAGACTCGAATTTACAGAATACCATTAGTGAGTCAGTCCATCGATGGAATCCTCCTCAGTCCTTCTCCGATCCGCTGCAGCTTCCGCTCGGGGTGACCTGACCACTGAGCGGAATACCCTTTTCTGGCCTCTTCACACGTGCGAAGATGCCAACCTCGGGGTCTCGAATGAAGTTTACAATGACCATGGGCCAACTTGGATGGGAAGGGATCGAGTCATAAAACTCGGGTGCGAGGGCATGAAGAGCAGGAAGGCGGGTCCAGGGGATGGATGGGAAATCATGATGTTCGTTGTGATATCCCACCTGATTAGCAAAGAGTCGGTCAACAGGATGATGCGGAAGGAAATAAACGTACGTTGTAGGCAAGAATGTTGAGGGGACCGTAATAACTGTAGGTCTCCTGGTTGAGACCATCCCAGACGTAATGTTCGGCGATGAAATGACCGGCACATGGATGTAGACTACCAGCGAAGAAACTGGAGAACAGCAGATACAGCAGTGGTCGAATACCGAATGTTTGCACCAAGACATAGTCAAACACGAGCTGGACGACCAGGTTGATAAAGTGCCATCTGGTTAGCCTCTGGGTGCGGACGAAGCCAGGTCTCAAGGCGTAAAATAATATCTGGAAAGTGCTTCCGGAGAGATGAGGCGTTGATATGGCGACGGGGCAAGGTCACGTACGCGAAGAATGTCTTTCCGAGAACGTTGTTGAGACAAAGAAGTTCTAGGTGGGTGGGAAGATCTACGTCTATGCCATCTTCACCGAGATGTTTGTGGTGTTCTAAATGATATCTCTTTCGGCGATAAGGTGAGTAACAATGTATATGTAATACGATGCACGACAGACCTTGAAAGAAGCAGAATAAGGTATGCCAATGGGCAAGTTCGCAAAGACAGCCAAAGCTTTATTAGCGTTGATGCCTTTGAAGGCAAGGTTGTGGGTGATCTCATGAATGGCAAGGAAAAGGTTGTGATTTGCGGTACCGCCGACCGCGTACGCGAGGAACAAGAACCAAAAAGAGAGAGGGTGAGAGTGCCGGAGTTGTATGGCAATAAAAAGCTGTAGGGAGACGACGGCTAGGACGACGTATTTGGTGAGAGGTTCATGGCCCATGAGCTTGACGACGTTTGGGTGCGCTTTCATGATTTCCATTCGCCGAGAGCGGTGCGGCTCCTCAGTCATTAGCCAGAGAAAATCAGCGGGATCCTGGGGAGGTCCTGGATGGGATCGGCCATTATTGTCTGGCACGGTCGAAGACGCGACGACTGTTCGTCGGGGGGAGCGTTTCCCTTCTGTGAGAGATTCCGCGCCACCAAAGTAACTAAAATCTGGGCAAGGTCTGATAAAAGACAAATAGAGGTATGAGAAAGATGAACGTACCGACGTCTGGGCTGGCAGACTTCATGGCCGTATGTGCTGCGTTCACCGGGGAAAGTTTCAAGGTCATACTTGAATGATTGATGTGGGAATAACATACCCAAAATGGACATCGATAAATCGAAAGTGGTCCCACTCGTCCAAAGTGGTGCCATATCGAAAAGCGAGGACATATCAACGCATTCACTCCTTTTCTTTTTCTCTCATCCTCACCGTCCACGACGATGAGCACAACTGAATCAGACAGCGCCGACAACGTGGCACCCGACTTTATGTTGGATCCATCCGACCCGCTCTACATGCTCCTCAACAACTCCCATGACACAAAGCTGGACAACCCTTTCGACTTTACATTCCCGATGGACCTCGAGTTCGACGACCCCTCCCTCTCCGTTTTTGTCGATCCAAATGCACTCTTCATCGATGGGAAGCCACCCGTCCATTCCACGCCTGCAGTCCCCCTCCAACACCGAGACTTGCTCAATCCCTCTTACCCATTCTGCTTCTCGTCACCCACGCTCAGCTCTGCATCGGCTTCCGCAGACGACAGCCCTCCGGGCTTGAGCCCGTCTAGCCCAGGCAGCTCTTCCAGTACACGTGCCTCCCCAGCTGCTCCCGCAGTCGTGAGATCGACCGCAGGTGCGTCAGATTCCGTTCTCGAGTAGCTCCGCTGGATACTTATCCGTATACTAGATGCTGTCTCTGCATTCTTTTTACAGACTAATGGGCCGTTCGTGGCTCCCTTCCAACCGCAACTGGCGGTCCAGCAACCCGTCCCTCCCACTCCCTCCCCTCCCCCTCCGATACATACTGCTCAGGGTCCCCAAACACATGTCATAAATACCGTAGTGACAGGCCGTCCAAAGACAAGCCACACCACCATCGAACGTCGATACCGCACTAATTTGAATGCCCGCATTCAAAGTCTCAGGGCTACTGTTCCAGCACTTCGTGTTCTAGACCAGAACAAGAACGATGAATACAAAGTAGATGAACGTGGTTATATCGACGGTGTCAAGGTCGCAAGAAAAGGAAGCAAGGCAAACGTACTTGGAAAAGCGGTGGAATACATTCGGTAATCTCTCGGAAATCAGGGCCATGAATATGTCACTTAACCCCCCTTTTCAGTGTCCTAAAGAGGCGCGAGGGTAGACTGAAACGCGAACAAGATGGTCTGCGAACCTTGATCTGCGGATTCCCCGGAGGACAGAACATTCTAACCGAATGGGAGATCGAGTGGACGAAGAAGTTCGGGGGTCCTGAGAAGGATGAGATCGATTACGAAGGTACAGAAGAAGCCAGCGACGATGAAGATGGTGACGGTGATGGTGAAGACGATGGTGATACTTCAGAGCGTGCAAGAAAGAAACCCAAAATCGAAGCCTCGAAGAAAGAGAAACGGAAGATTGCCCCCGCCGCACCCATTCTGGCTGGTCCAGGCGGCGAGGTCCCCGTCGCTGCGCCAGGTGTCATACTCGAAAAGCGTAAACGCGGTCGCCCGCGGAAAATACAACCCAATGTTCCTCCCCCGATCACCACAGCCGTCCCTGTGTTGCTCACCGATCCTGGTCAACAAGCTATCGTGGTCCCCTCCATAGCTTCTCAGGTCGCTCAGCCCCAACAATACCTCCTTGCTGTCTTTGCGCTTTTCTCGTTCTTCAACTCACCATTGACCTCCACATCCCAACCAGCTTCGCATCACCACACTCACCACGGCTCTGTCTTATCCCACGCTACTCCCCCGGCTTTTTCTGCCCAGCCCCTGATAGGTTGGACGTGGAATGATGTTTTACAAGTCGTTCACCTAGTCGCATCCTTGGCAGTGTTCGTCTCCATTGTTATCCCTTGGATCCCCGTGCCTCGGAAGGCCTACCAGTCGCGATTGATGCAGCTCATACCATTTGCGTCCTTGATTTATCGAGCGCATGCCAGCCCCTCTCGTGAAACGTCAGACCTTCCAACACCTCCCGACTCTCCTTATGCCAGAGACTCTGACTCTGAACCCGACTCGTCCTCCACCGAATATACCGTGCGCGCCACTAAGGAAGTGTCAACCCCGCTCACAGATGCGCTGAGCTCCATAGGCGCAGCTGATGAGTTTGATAATCTCTTGAGCGCCCTGAACATTAGCACCGGATGGTTCGGCATTGTTTTGGGGTTCGTTGGTGCTCTCCAGGCACAAAGTGGATCTGAAACGCGACGCGAGCGACGAGCATGGACACGACTCGCAGAACTTGTTGTTCTCTCTTCTGAGAGAATCCCGATGTCGGTGCGCTGGCAAGTCTACAACCATCTCTCTCACCGCTTAGGGTCTGGTGGAACGGAAGCGGCCTCCGAAACGCTGGTCTCCGACCTCTGCACGCTCGCGTTGCTTGCACAGTCGCTACCTTTTTCCGAGACCCGATCGCAGGCACTCTGGACCCGTGCCAGCGGATTGACAGAGTCTATCGAGGTATCAGCATACCAGCGTCTCGTGCTCGGTTCCATGACAGTTGAGGGAGCCACGGAGTGCTTGACAACGTCTAAGCCTATCCCTGGTTCCTCTCCCATCGTGTTACTCGCGTCCAGTCTCTTGCGCAAACGTCTGCATTCACACGCGTCTTCTCTCTTCATCCGCCGTGTCTCTCAGGGCCCAGAGAGCAATTCCGAGTTTCCGTCAACCGAGGATTCGAGGACATGGAGCGCGACCCTCGCTTATGGTCGCAGTCTCGGCGGTGACATCGGCCTGCTATCCGACGCGCTCGCAAGGGTGTGGCAAGACGGATGGTTCAGCCTTGACATCGACGATCTGAAAGTGGACGCCGTAAACGAAGACGTTCTCGCCCTGCTTCGCGCCACGGTTCTGTACAGCCAAGTATTTGCGAGCCAATTCGTCCCATCGCCTCCGCCGAGTCCACATCGGAAAGCGGGAGGAAAGGAAAGCGAGGCAGATGTGGTGCTGCACCTTCGTCGGGCTCTCGGATCGAGCGTGTTTGAAGAGAGTAGGGAGTCGAATTTAGATGGCTTTTCGTTGGAGGATGCGAGGGATCGTGTTGTGGACATGATCGTTAACCTGCAGAGGGAAAGAAGGACTCGGGTTGGCTAGGCTTCGAGAGTGACTGCCATGCTCTGCTCACGCAATGCCCGCATAATGTTCCCCAGTGGAAAGGCTCCCTCTTAGCTCTGGTCCGGGCTTCGCTAATTCATGCAGAACGAACTTTACGCTACGGTTTACTCAATTAATCCACCGACTTTTTTATGTCTTGTTTTTGTCCTCATTATGTATTAGATTTGGTGTACTGACTGACTCCAGCGACTCCAGTACCGGAGATCGTGGTGGACACGAGGAGCAAAATTCTAGAACAAAATCACGATATCCCTCTTACACCAGAATGGCTACCGACTCGGATGTTCCTCCAGGTCTCGGCGACGTGAAAGCCCATGTGTACGCCCAGTGTGGGTGTGAGCACGAATGGCAGTCATTCGAGCACACGCGCCTCTACACGAACGCGTTCATCATCGATGGCAGCAAGGTATGTCCGCGCGCATTGTTTCAGCGAGCATAGCGACCAATCGTTCACTGGCGTCGCGTCTAGCTGTTGCTTGGTTTCAAGAAACGTGGGTTTGGTGTTGGTCTGTAAGTTTTCCGAGGTCCCTTTCACTTTCCAACGTGTTTTCGCGTCTTCAGTCTCGTGGGGATGAGGACTTGCGTATGCAAAGCACTCCCGCTAGACGCCATTCCTCGACTTCGGATGGATACTTGTTGGCTCGTCGTCGTCGTCGTCGGATGTGCTGACGTTGTTGGTGGATGACATCGCAGGTACAACGGATTTGGAGGCAAAGTCGAGCCAGGCGAGACGCCCGCGCAAGCTGCTCGACGAGAGCTCCAGGTACGTGTCCTCCTACTAGCCACCGCCACCTCGTTCGCGCTCCCCGCTGACTGCTGGTACTTGGGGGGCACGAGCAGGAAGAAGCCGGGATTGACGCACCGCTCGAGTACGTCGGGACGCTGCTCTTCGTCGTCAATGGTACCGACTGGGCGTTCGATGTCCGGATCTACGCTGCGCGCGAGCATGTCGGGGTACCGACCGAGTGAGTACTTTTTTGGAGTGGAGATTGGTTCTTCGCTGATAAAGCTTTTTTCTTTCCCCCGTTTTGCAAACTGTTGTTCACCCATGGGCGTCGTTGCGTCGTTGCGTCGTTTTTGCCTTGGCTCCCCTTCGGAATGTGATGGCTGATATCCACACAGGTCGGACGAGATGAAACCAGGCTGGTTCTCCCTCTCACACGACAGCGTATACGCACGACGCCTCACCGTCCCCTCCGATGACGACTCCACCTCTGACCCTGACTCGGCCGTCCCTCAGGCCGCCGTGCCCAACACTGCGGACCTACCACGCATCCCATACGACCAGATGTGGGCGGACGATATCCACTGGCTACCCCAGCTCGTGCGCGGCGAACACTTCGTCGGACGTGCAGACTTTGACGAGGGGAACGTGATGAGGCGGTATTGGTTCGGGAGCGTGTTGTGATGTCACCAGCGGCCCAAGACTGACTGGGGTGCGATGACGCGGGATGTTCGGAAAGCGTAGATGGTGCTTTGGGTGATCTATGCATGTTCGAGTCCGCGTTCTTTCTTTTGGATCTCGTCTCCGCCCTTTTGGTTTATGTTGACCCATACATCTTTGCATATTCTACATGCTCATGAACTCCTACGTCACCGATTGCCGGTCTAATGGTTCAGGAATCGATACATATATCCTCGAGATCAGAGCCCACCCGAATGGGTAGAGTTCAGATAATTTGTGCCACGATACTCTTGCCTCCATGCGACAACTCTTGACGCGATCAAAATCCATCCGCAAGGAGCTCCGGGCGTCCAGTCATACGCGGAACGTTTCTACAGTAAATGAAATCTCCCTTGGATGCAATTACGGGGATGGTAACAACAACTCGTAATACCTCTATGTAGCATTCTACATCACGGTTGCGCTGATAACCCAAACACTGGATGATTTGATCGATTGATTGTAACTAATAAGATGTGCGTGTGTATACGATGCGAGACAAACAAAGCACGAGGTGCGATTGATGCGAATATCGATTCGAGTTGCGTGATGGCCCTACGTTGGGCCTGGGATGCATAAACAGTGCCAACGGAGAGGAAAGAGAGATACGACGCACACACGCACCCCTATGAATACGGCAAACCCCCACTGAGCCCACCACTACCACCCCCATTTCCTCCATTTCCATTCCCCCCTCCCGTGACCGGCCCCCCAAATTTCCCTCGCTCGCGTTCCCTCCCCCGTCCTCGCTCTCGATCCCGATCCCAGTCCCTATCTCCCTCCCTTTCTCGCTCGTATCGACCCCCTCCAAGCGGTGCAGTCGGTTTCGGAGGTAACCCAGCAGGCCGCTCAGGTAACGACGGATGTATTGGCTGTCTTGAAACACCGCCCCTCTCGCCCCTGTCAGGTGGATAATGCCGTCCATGCCCTTGTCCATGTCCGTGTCCGTGTCCGTGTCCATGGCCATGGCCATAAGACGGCATCGGTAATGGCGGTGGATAACCCTGCGGAGGTGGCGGGGCCGGCGCACCGTACCCATTCACGGGTCCCATACCTGGTCCAGGGTGTCCGTATGCACCAGGTGGCGGGGGCCCGTATCCACCACCCATGGGTATCCCAGCGCCGGGTGGACCTTGCGCCTGCTGCATTAACGCGGCGAACATGACGGGTGGCGGGCGTCCATGGCCGTGACCGTGCCCAGGTGGTGGGTGCCCATAGAACCCCTGTCCGTGCTGAAGCGCAGGACGTACGTGTTCGGGGGGCGGATGAGGATGAGGATGCATCGGGAGGTTGTTCCGACGACCTCGCTTGTCAAATTCGTGTGAAGCTTCATAGACGGGGAGTCTGAGGATCAAGGTAAGATTGAGTGTGGAGAGGAAGCGAATTGACGATGGTGACTCACGTTTTAGGATCGGCAGGTAACGGGTCCGTCCAGAAGTAATCATGATCGAGCGCTTGGGAAGCTGTGATCCTATCCCGTGGATTACACGTTAGGAGTTTGTCCAGGAGATCACAGGTCTCTGGGCCCATGCTGAGGCTGAGGGCGAAGAATGTCAACACACGCTCAATGAACGAAACTCGTGTCATCGGGTACCCACCTGACAAACGTAGACTTCAACTTCTTTGGGTAGTTTTGGAACCGTTTCACCCCCTCACACCCAGGTAGTGCATCGAAGTTAGGCCATGTGTGCTGGTTAGGTGTCCCACACAATTGCCAAATCTTTTCCAATTGATCGATATCGGATGTCCCGGGAAGGATCGGCTTGCGCATGAACATCTCACCAAGGACACAGCTGTAAATTAGCCCATCAATCCCGCGTGATGACATTTCTCGAGACCATAAAGAATCAAAAAGAGATGACTCACCCAATGCCCCATATATCAACCTCGCCTCCATACTGTCTCGCTCCGAGGAGTAGCTCGGGGGGCCTATACCACCTCGTCACGACGCAATTTGTATACCTCTTTTCCTTCCCGTCCGGATGTTTTCCACCTTTACCTTGTGAGTCACTACCTGTCGATGGGCGAACGAGAGAGGGATCGAATGCGCGTGCGAGACCGAAGTCGGCTATACGCAGAGATCCATTATTGGATATGAGTAAGTTGGCAGCTTTCATGTCACGGTGGAGGATGTGATTCTGCGCGTATGCGTACGTTCATCACAGGATCCGAGGTGAAATCGAAACAGGGCACTCACTCGGTGCATATACTCCGTTCCCTCTAAGAGTTGTCTCATGTACAGCTTGATTTGACTGGGCAGTAGCTTCACTCTCTCGTTTTCCAACAACCCTGCGAGGTCGTGGTCCATGTACGGAAAGACCATGTACACTGAGAGGGGAAATTCTTTGCCTTTACCTATGTCACGCCAATCACATAAGTACCGATGTAACCACCGGGAATGAGAACAAAAGAACGAGGGAACAAGAACTCACTCCGAACCACAAACATATCCACGATATCCACGACACATGGATGTTTCATGGCTTTGAGAATCTTGATTTCCCGAAGAGCAGTCACAGGCATGCCTTCTTTCTCGTTGTGCATGAGGATGCGTTTCAGAGCCACGGCTCGTCCCGTAGAGACTTGAACTGCTTTGTGGACTTCACTGGGTAGCGCAAATGCAACGGATCTGGGTTAGCATACCGCACAATCCCACCACAAATATCACGTACCCAAATGTTCCCTCTCCAACCTTCGTTGTGACATTATAATCTGACTGCTTGCCACATCCCTCAAACGTCCTTCCATACGCTTCCATCTCTTCTTTGCGTGACCTCTCCACAGGTTCTCGCTTCTTTTTTCCCGTCGTCACTGCGAGCTTCCCAGCTTCATCAATCTGCCTACCTCTCTCATCAACACCGCCAACCGCAGCCCGTTTCTCCCGCGCTCTCTGTATATCCTCCTCTCTCGCAGGCGGTAAAGGCAATGGGGATGGCGAATGATCGTCGCGTGGAGCGTTGGGACGTTTGAGAGCAAAGGACACTGCCGCATGAGCTATGGGTAGACTGTCATCCTTGGCTTGCATCGAATCCTCAGCCATGGACTCCTCCATGGGCTCAGAGGGTGGCACGGGCGGTACTGGGGAACGCGGTGGTGGCGGAGTGTGGCGAGGAGATACAGGTGATGGCGAGACAGCACGATATTCCACGTCTGGCAATATAATAATCACGCTCCGAGACGTATTCATCAAACCTGTAACTCACCTAATTGTGGGAGCTCGTGGGTCGCACCATTTCGACGTCCTGCCCTGCTTGCACCTGGTGGAGGTGCACCCGAGCCCCGATAGGTGTCGTTGGTCCTCGGTCGTTGGTCCCGATCCCAGTGTTCAGGGCGTACTCTGTCTGAACGGAAGTCCCTGGACAAAGGCGAGAATGCAGGAACGGGTGATCGACGGGTCGGAAGTCTGTGTTTGCGATGATGGTTTGGCGAAGACGGAGAGGGGGAACGTGACTGGGATTGCCGTGGCGAGAAAGGAGAGCGAGGACGATGCGATTGGGGGAGTGGAGGTGTGCGTGCGAGATCGCGCGGGACATCTCTGTCGAAATTTCTGTCTGGATATCGGTCGCGCGCGCCACGCGGTGGCATCAGCGGTGGAGGTGGATATGGCCTATAAGAGCGGCTGTCATACGGGTGTCTGTCCCAGTCTCTGTCCCGCGAGGGGTCGTATGGTGGATGGGGTGGCCGCCGGTCCCTGTCTCGGTCGCGGTCTCTGTCCCAACCGCGTTCATCGGGTACCCACCTGTCTGCCATGCGGCGACGTAAGGACATGCCGTCTTGTTGACGGTGGTCACGAAACTTGGGCTTGTCGCGGCGATGGTCGTCGTCTGGCGCACGGTCATGCTGTGCGGGCTTCCTGTCGTCGGGTCCGAAGCGCGAGGAGGAGCGGGGCTCGGTGGCCACCTTTGGCTTGAAGGGAAACTTTATCTTTGACTCGAACTTGCCCGCGGACGACGGGGATAACGGTCGAAGGGGCAAGTCTGGGGAGAGGTGAGATGGCGGTGGCAGGGCAGAGGACTCGCCGTCGTCGAGCTCGCCCTCCTCTGGGGAGGACGTCGAGGGGCGCTTTGACGGACGATGGTCGGGCGGGGGCGATGCGGAGCGTTTTGTGGGTGTCGAGAGGGTCGTCGACGGGATGTCCATCGCTCGACGAGCTGTGCACTCAAACAGCAAAACAAAAGTACTACCTTGCTGATGTAATCACTATAAACGTAGTTTGTACACCACCACTACAGAAATGTCCCTCTATCTAAAACGCTTGGTTTCGGGCAACAAGGCTCGCTTCAGGGACGACGAGCTCGACCTCGAATTAGGTGTGGTCACCTCCTTTCCCTCTGGAATCGTGATTTCATGTCCTTGGCAAAAGACTTGGCCTATGTGACGGATCAGATCATCGTCATGGGCTTCCCTGCAGTCGGCGTAGAGAGCATCTACCGCAATCACCGGGCGGACGTTCAGCGCTTCCTATCCGCTCGGCACGGCTCCAATTATTGGGTGTTCAACCTCTGCCCACTGAGAGAAAATGCCTACCACGACAGTGTCTTTGAAGGTCGCGTCAGCAGGTACCCCTTCCCGGATCACCAGTCAGTCTCGTTGGTTTTCGTGCAGGGACAATACTTTTTATACCTTTCCCTACAGCGTTCCGCCATTCTTATATCTCCCATTGATCACGCGAGAAATACATGCTTGGCTATCTGGCTCGGATGCCCGAGTAGCCGTGCTTCACTGTAAAGGTAGATGTCTCTATCCCATCCTCTCGTTCTTAGTGAGACGCCGTTGGCAATCTAGCTGGAAAAGGGAGGTCAGGCACTGTGGCGTGCGCATATTTGCTCTCACTTTACGCTTCACCCTCCGCGTCGATACCCAGCTGTCTCCATGACAGTCTCAGCGAATGGTCGCTGATCGGCGACAAAGATGGTCTGCAAACACCGTCGACAGAGAGGTCCACGATTACACCCGCCACAATGGACCATCCATCCATTCGCCCAGCTTCTGTCCCTTCCGGCGCGGATCTATCCCGAGTTTCGTCAGAGCCAGCGGTCAACACGCTAGATAAAGTTCTTGATCTCCATACGTCTAGACGTATGAAGCCTTCTCTGCATCCTTCGAGATATCATCCAGACGTCCCTCTTACTAAAAAGCCCAAGATGGGTGTCAGCATACCGAGCCAGCGGCGATGGCTGTTCTACTGGTCGCAAGTTCTCGATGGCAAAGGACCTCCGTCATTACGACCGTTCCTAGGGATGGGCCATTCGGAAACTCAAGAACCCCTGCTGGACAAGACACCACAAACTCCAAAAGTAAAACTCACCAAGCTCACGATTCGAATGCGTGAACCGTCTAGGATACAACCCCACCTTGTGCAAGCAGCAAGTACGGTGATTACGAGCGCCGGAAAAGGCCGTGCGGCCACTGAATCGACAACAGGAAGGATCTGGGTATCTCTGGCGCGATATAATGACCGACTTATCGACGAGCTCGAACATTGGGAGAAAGAGTCACGTAGCCCGGCTGGTACGATGCAGACCAGTCCCTTTAGGAGCGATATATGGGACAAGGCTAAGATGATACGTAGCTTTGCACAGATGGGCATATCAGAGATCCAGCCCACCCAAGATGACGAAAGCGTATGCAACTATCACTTCCCATTTCAACTTGGTCTAACGCCTCAATTAATCATAGTGCAGGCCAGTTTCGACTTACGTTCTGCGTCTCTTGAGTGGAGCTGAAGGGGATCGGGTCAAACTGCGCGAGCCAGTACCTGAATCGAATCATGAAAGTCCACAACAGTACACATCGACGTCGGACAGTTCTTGTGCCTTTGTCTCACCGCCAGTGGAAGAAGACGACCCAGAAGACTCCTCAGGTATTCTGCTCGAAGCAAATCGCGAACTTCGTATCAAGCTTTTCATGGGCGAGGTGGTCCACTTGCAGTGCATTTCGCGACGAGGACGTACTCATCTACTGTTCACAGGTTACTCTCGGATGGGTGTGGCTCATTCCTGCTTTCCACATATCGCCCGATTCTCTGTCATCTAGTCTTGTTCTTTCGCACGATGACATTGATTTTGCGATTGGGATCGGTAAGGCGCTAGTAGATATGAAGATTTCGTTTGCCTGCCATACGTGTATGCAGGGTTCCTGATTCTGACGAATTTACTCTCCTTTTTTTTTTGCGGTGAAATAGTGGCCACCATTTAAACTCTAGGGATAGAGTTTCCTTCTATACAAGGATGACAGCGAAACGATCCCCCATTGCCAAGGTGACTGTGACAACAGAAAGACCACTACGGTGTCTTTGCCTTCGTAACGAGAAATCATAATTGCCTGCCAGACAGTCCAATAAGACACCCGCAATTTTATCGTGCGCGCAATCGGGGTCCGGCGAGAGTACTTGTCCTGTCTTACCCTCAAAACGGTGATATGTCGGAGACTGCGACGAAGGAGAACAGTTTCAATTTGGTCCCTTTCATGAGTGAGCAGTATCACGGTGGGTCTGTCTAGATTTAGCAGAACGGAATGAAGAAATTCTTGTCATTTTGATAACCACCAGCGCATTACGTTTGAGGAAAGTGTGCGGAACGGACAGCTTTTTCACTTACCGTTATGTTGACACAACAACGGCGCTGTTCGTCCATTTTACATGCCTCTTTGCTCTTCGAGATGCGAATGTCGATTCAGATATCTGCTAGATTCGCAGCACAATCCGGACGTGGCACCACTTGCAGTCTTGCACGGTCACGGTCACCCACAAGTCAGGGTAGGTTTACCACACTCACAACGGACAAGAGGCTCCGCCCTGGACCTGGTAGCACTCAAAAGTCCCGTAAAGAAGTAGAAAACGAAAATTCGAATCAGGCAATGGTGACCGTTGCCTGACGGCGACAGCGCGCTTGCGTGAGCGAATGAATGATGTAGCAGCAGTGACGCACTTCCAAAACGGGGCCCTAGTAGGGTGGTGGGTATGTAACCCCGGTTTTTGAACTTTAGCCTTACTATGACCGATGTGTTTGACAAGTGCACCGTGTGCGCGAGAAGCCTGAACCGCATCACTGACACGTGCAGTCAACTTTTCCGCGTGGTGCTGATGCTGGGCGGGACTCATGATGGTCTCAAACTCGAAAGTTGAAGCTCTGAAGATCTGAAGGTTCGTTTACCCCTGCAATCAACCAGGGTAAGGGTATTAACAGGCAAGCTTTACAAGATTATAAACAGCGCGACCAGACCTGTTCATACACCGTCCCCTGCATACGAACCTAAGCACCGGATTCCGGAATTTGAAAGTTCACATGGTAATTAGGGCCTAGATAGGTATGTGGTTACTAAAATTGTCACCCAAACCTCATATCTACATTAGGTTCCTCCCGTTCCAAGGGTAATAGAAATACATGGGAACTTTGGATCGCTTTGTCCTTATATAAAATGCTGCAGTGAGATCACAAACAATGTGATGGGAGGTTGTCAGTCCTTCGGTGAGCTTGTGCTTAGCTTCCCTCAAACTCTTGTTGGTGTCAACCTGGTTAGCTACCCATGCTCCCGTTCGCCCTCAAGGTTGTATGGTTCTGCCTCTCGATTACAGGTATGACGGTGTGCTTGTTGCGAGTTAAAGGAGGATATCTTACTGAACGCATCCACAGGCATCGTAGCATGCTGGATAGTTCACTATTTGTTCTCGCGGGCCGTCCGTAGCTACTGGGGCCCAGGGTTGTATTGTGTTTTTGCAACGCTATTGCAAGGAATATTCTGTCTCGGTGCGGCACGACATGTGATCATCGAATAAATGTGTTACTGATCTGCCTGGTATAGGGATGATCCATGAAATGGACCCGTTTCGAATGCCAAAATCTTTCTGTATCGGTGAGTGCGTTGGTCTACCAGCCCAGCAGCCTCCGGTTAAACCAGATGATGTAGTCCAGACATTCATAATCTATTATTCCGCGTGGTCCCTCACTGGTGTCTGTGCTGCATTCACGTTCGCCACGTCCAGCTTAGTGTTGTGGCCTTCACCCATAAGACATTCAGCTGCATCGTACGTAAAAGTCAGTTCGACCTACTAGTTTTACTCGACGAAAGATCCATTTCTCTAGGACACTTGCATGGAAAAACAAATATTATCTTCCTATCGTCGTATTCCCTCTCGCTTGCCTATCTATCTCGCTCCCTGTTCTGCTAAGTGTAAATGCCATCAAACCTACAGACGACCTCCATTGCGACGCAAGCCGTCCGGAATGGTGAGCTGATCCAGCGAGCTGACGTGGGCCTCTCATCCAAATTTTGATCAATGCAGGGGCCGGTTTCTTGGATATGCCGGTTTCTCTATGATTCTCACCATCCCCTGCTTATTCCTTTCCGCCGCCGCCGCCCGTCAGGTGCTTCAACTGCACCGCAATAACCAGCGTTCCCACTCTTCGTTCAAAAATAGCACAGGCCGTTTCCAGTCGAGGTCACAGCTGAGCAATGATCGAAACGCCACCTCGGGGAGGCTAGTGAGCACAGCCATCTCGTCAGACAATGCAACGCCCGCTTCCCCCGACCCCGAAATACTCCATTCTACACAACCCACAGATGCAGAAGCAAATGTGCGAGATACAGCCCTCTACGATGAGCCGGATGTGTCGCCTTCTTCGCCTGACAAACGGTCTGAAGCATGGGAAATCATGGGTACGATTGAGGAAGACGATGATTTTGATACACCGAGGCCGATAAGAGGCATGACATTGACCTGTAAGCTGCATCTATCGAATCGAGTACGGTACAATGTTCTGCCATTGATAACTAACCATAATATTAGCGAGGACGGGCGTTGCGCCACCTCCAAAGCCCAATCTCGCGCCAGCCATTTGGCGATTAATTCTGTTCCAAATGTAGGTCACAGAGAGCCTCTGACTATTCTTAGCGTGGTCCGCTCCATATGCTGATGTTGATATGTATGCGGTGTTTGATTGCAGGGTGTTCTTTGTCACTCAGTGTCTTGCTGCGCTGTCGACTATCATTGATGTGGCGCAACATTCGCCGACACCGACACCGTTTGGTTCACAGCATGTTGCACTCGTCTTGGTATGTTGGGGCCCAGCGGTTGTTTTCGGTGAGTGTGATAGAATGCCCAGGCAGTGCTACTGGGTATTGATCAGGCGCCTCGTGCTGACCGGACGACTCCGGATGATTGATAGGGCATCTACCTGCTATCCGACGTCAGTTGATGTTCTGGAAAAAATAGTTCATTATTTAAATAAAAAACGACCTCGTGTACGATATTCCGCAGACCAGTTCGGGTGCTTTCCCACAATCATCCTAGTCTGGTGATCAGACCGTACCTATGACTCTGAGGCAAGCCGTCGGACGGTCTGGTAAAATTCGTTCCGAGTTTAGGGGGATGTGTTTAGTAGTCTCCCCAAACCAGACCTAAACTTCGAGATTTAGATCTAATCAACGCTACGTGATGATTGATCGCGAACGTATGTAAAAGTTGTTCGTTGTCACTAAGCGCTTGCTCCTTCACAAGACAGTGACTTGTTCCAACTTCTGACCACATCAGGCTGTTCGCGTTCAAAGACCAAGGATATGGTTTACCACTGAAAAACCCCGTTGGGCTTGAAGGTGGTTGCTCCATGGCGGACGACGGGGTAGGCCTCAGTGCGGATATTAAAAAAGGCATCAAAATCCGGCACCAGAATACAGTACGGAAGGCACTCGTTCGTGCTGTGTTATACGCTCATACACCTTTCCAGCCATTGACGAATTTTGCGTTCGTCATTCCGACCATTGACCTCAATGACATTCATAAAACGCCGGGGAGCGGCTTGCTCCTCACCGCCAACAATGGCATCGTATTATATCCCTCAGCTCGGTCCAGCACCTCGTTGGGGTAACCTCCCTTGGAAATACCACAAGAAATGGAGGATCAAAGTGTACAAAATATGTAAGAAGGCTACAAATTCATCGAGAGGAACGAGTTACAGACGTACGTTCCCCTACCTTGTCGTTCATGTACATCACGTTGATCCTCCCCCCTCATGCGCAGTCTCGGGCTGGATCACCTCATTGGCACTCCTGCACTCAAACCATACGTGCATGGGTGTTCTAAGTTTCTCGAGCTTTATGCACCAATCCTTTCGTATATGCAGAGCACCGCGAGAAACTTGTCAAAAAACGCCTCGAAAAATTGGCGGATACCTCTATATGTACGTGCAAGGATGGCACTGCAACGTCTGTCAAAGTCAACAAGGCCCTCGCAGAAAGGATCGAGCGAAACGCCATGTCCGTGGACGAAGAGGTGGTGGCCGGTGAAGAGCAGCTCACGCTTCTTAACAATCCTCAGGTTCAAAGGGCTCTTTGAAAACCCTGACTTCGTGGTGGACGAGATGAGCAGGGAGTACGCTCTCCTCAATCTCTCTTCCGTTGCACTGAAGAATTCAATTCACCCCAACGGAAAACGGCTGTGGAGGAGGGGGGTGATAAAATGACATCCGACGGCCTTGGGTAGTAGCAGTGATGAGAGCAGTGAGGATGACAGCAACAGTGACGACGGCTCCGATACCAGCGGTGGGTACAGAGGGAACACTTTCATTTCCAGGGTACTGACACCATTGCAGAGCTGGACAAACATGATCCCCGATCCAGACCACGGCGGAGAAAGGCACGTCTTCAGCAAGTCCACTCACGGACACGCGACGCCAATCGGCAGTCGTCGAATAAAGTCCATTTTGTAGCTGGTGGCCGAAACGACCGCGCCAGCTGGCAAGACGAACGATAAGGATGCTTCGTTTAGACACAGTCCGGCAGCGCAAACATCAAGTTCGGAGCTGCAGGTTCAATGCTGGCCACTGAATTTCGAGGGAGCATAGTGGCACACACTGCGTCAGCGTGAGCTCTTATCACGAGCTACATATGTTTTGATGATTCTAATCTATTCGACACGTTGAATTCCGAGGTGGAGCAAGGTATCCTGCTCTATAGAGACGAATTGTAATGGCCTGAACGGGTATCCGGGGTACGGTTCGCATTGGACTCGCTTCCGAGCCTCATCTTCTGGTACTAGTAGCACTGAGCGAAGCAGCATCTATCCGAGATGGACCGGACTAACCTTCTCGAAAACACTAGACTAAGCTCGATGAGGTTGATGGAGTCTCAATTATATCTGACAACAGTGACAAGCCGATGCTAACAACTCATCTTAGAACTTCTTAGAGCTACCGAAGTGGCTCTAATGAGTTAGACAATGTCTTGTTTCTCGGAAGCCTCCGAAATCCTCTGTCAAATCACCTTTGACTGTGATAAGTTTGATTCCCTCCGGAACTAGTGATGACGATCCCGGGAAGACAACGCCAACACGAAATCTCTCGACATCGGGAAGCCGATCATCGTTAAGTGTACGTGTGACCTGTTGAAGAATATGAAATGGAATATTGAGGACTTCATGTGCAACAGTGTCGAACGTGTCCTATGATAATCGTGTTGAGTTGATAAACTTTGGACTCAGAGGTGCGGTGATACCCAAATTACATTTTCACTTGTTTAGAAATGTACTTGATGCAGTACACACAATTATGTAATCAACCAGAATTCGCACGACCCAGCTGCAGGAGGCGGTGGATTGATGATGATCGCAAAAAAAGAGGACGATAACTTTCAGCAAGGTTGCGAAAGATGCCTGGGAGTGCCATCGTGCCGGTAACACTCGGACTAGAACACGCGGCATTTGGTCGCGTTACTCGCGTAACTCTCGTCTCAATTTGAGCAAGTGTTATTTGCTTGACTCCACATTTAACCCAAGGCAACGTACAGTGAAAATCGGCCTAACGTTTTGCAGCTAGCTGTAGAGTTTTTGTACCCTGCCTTTGTTGTCAGATCGAATTCTGATTGATTGATTACATAATTGTGTGCTGTAACGGTGTAAGTCCCAGGAACACGCGTTGTCACCAGATGGACTCAGCTGTTGTTCTACGAGGGGCAGCTGTCTTACTGATGGGACCTAGATAATGCCAGCCATCGGAGGATATAAACTGTAGCTACTTCCAATGTCCTGCAGTCTCATATAGGACTTTATTTGGATACGGAGTGAGATCCTTCATAGTGTGTGACTCAATAACTTCTTTTGGAAGTTTGCACGTTACATTTCCATCAAGTACCAACACATCCTACTGCCGAAACATGATCTACCTAAAATGTGGTTGACGTTGTGGTCTATAGTATGTAGGTGGATGGTGTCTATGTACTGTTGACGGTAACTGCAGCACCAGAGACGATGAGCTTGTTCTTTTGGTTAGGGTGAGTGCACAACACTGGACACAGCCCGGGGGGGACCGTAGCCATAGAGGTGGATGATTTCAGATCAACACGGGAGACTCATAAACCACTTTGCCACCATTGTCATGAGGTAATGAATAACATCGAAAAACGGCCTAACGTTTTCCGGCTAACTGTAGTGAGACGCTCAGGCAGGCGCTGGTTTGAATTCCGGAAATTGAAGCCATGCGTATTTATGTACACAAGTGAAAATCGCGGACAAATTTATACTTTTGCGCAGCAACTTTGTGTCCCCAATACTTTCGAACACGCGCAGCAGCGTTTTACCCAGTCGCAAAATTGCATACTTTTTGGATAGGTACCTCTCATGTCTTGTGTATACCCGCGAGTAGTCAGTTCCTGGCGAAGAGACGACGATGAACTAAATACAAAGCAAATGTACGCGGGTGAGGAAAGCACGTAAGTTACATCATCGAACCCAGAAGCGGTGGCAACCCCAAAGAATTTACACTGCATAAAAACCCGGCTACACGCCGACATTTCTTCGTCTTTTGCTCCTTGACCAGCTTGTTTCTCCATGTCATCGGTCCCTCCAGCCCGTTCCTCGCCAGGCATGGCGACCACCGCTCCTCCTATCACGCCCAAGGTTGATACGGTGCGCAAGTCTATGGACACGGCGCAATTTGTTGAAGATCCCGAGCATATCCCCGCCGACGCCAACATTCCTGATAACTATGTGTCCTACACACTCAAGCACCAGAAGGCATTGCCTCCAGTGACATGGGAGAACCTCTTTCAGAACCTTAACTGGCTCCACCTCGGCATCCTTGGTTTGACTCCGTTGTTGGGGTTCACTGGGGCATACTACACCCCCCTCAGATGGGAGACGGCTGTCTGGGCTGTCCTTTATTACTACATGACTGGCCTTGGTTCGCATCCCTTTTTTTTTTCTCCCTTCGCTATGGGCGTAGTTGATGCTGTGTTTCTCAGGCATAACGGCGGGTTACCACCGTCTTTGGGCTCACCGCTCATATAACGCGTCTAGACCCTTACAATTCGCTCTTGCCATGTTTGGCGCTGGTGCTGTTGAGGGTTCGATCAGATGGTGGGCTCGTGGTCATCGTGCTCACCACCGGTACACCGACACCGACCTCGACCCTTACAATGCCCACAAAGGGCTGCTCTGGTCGCATATAGGTTGGATGATCTTGAAGCCTCGTCGCAAGCCCGGCGTGGCGGATGTCAGTGATCTTTCAAAGAATGACATTGTCAAGTGGCAACACCGCCATTATCTCAAATTGGTGTTCATCATGGGGGTCATTTTCCCGACTCTCGTTGCTGGTCTCGGATGGGGTGACTGGAAAGGTGGCTACATATACGCCGGTTTGTTGAGATTGGTTTTCGTCCATCATGTAAGTGTTTCAAACGGGTGGAGATAGGTCGCTCATATCTTTTGTAGTCCACATTTTGTGTCAACTCTCTTGCTCACTGGTTGGGCGAGACACCTTTCGATGACAAACACACTCCCCGTGATCATTTGGTTACTGCACTAGTCACAATTGGGGAGGGCTACCACAACTTCCACCACCAATTCCCGATGGACTACCGGAACGCGATCAGGTGGTACCAGTACGACCCCACTAAGTGGTTCATTTGGGTCTGCCAACAGTTTGGACTTGCCTCGCATCTAAAGGTACAGTCGTTGTTGGTTAGACTTATTAACCTGCGCTAATTGACCCATCCTCTAGACGTTCCCAGACAATGAAGTCCGTAAAGGCCAACTCACCATGGAACTAAAGCGTCTGCGCGAGACCCAGGAGAAGCTCTCTTGGCCATCCGACGATAGCCACCTTCCCATCATTAACTGGGAGAGCTGTGAGTCTCCACTATGGGGATGTGTTTCTTTGTATTGACACGTCTGTATAGACCAAGCCCAGGCCAAGACGCGCCCCTTGATCTGTATCGCTGGTTTTATCCATGATGTGTCCGACTTCCTCGATGAACATCCAGGAGGTCGGCACCTTTTGACCAAGCACAATGGTAGAGATGCTACTACTGCCTTTTTCGGCGGAGTGTATGATCACAGCAATGCTGCGCATAATGTAGGCTTTGCTGTCCCTAAGCACTTATTTATATGTACTGAGATGTTTCATAGCTGCTTGCCATGAAGCGAGTGGGTGTCCTGCATGGCGGTGCTCCACATGGTCTTGAAGACAAGACGATCCCGCCAAGCCAGCGGCTCCGCATCGCCCGCTATAGCGAACTTAGTGCTAGTGGATATAGCTCAGCCGCGCTCTCGGATGGCGAAGGTCTCATGGGTTAGTGCCAACACTTGTTTAGATATTGCAAGTGGGAGGGCTGGGATGCAACAATTGTGATGCATGGATAGAAGTTTTCAACATAGCGAATAGTATTTGTGCCTTTGGCAGGGTGTTCTATTAGCGTACCGTTGTTAGTTACTACACGCTCTGGGATGTCTTGTCATGCCTTCCATGATGACAGATGACTACATTCGAATACATTCCTTCCACTCGGGACAATTATAAGGATGGTATAGTAATCAGGCGGTGCCGATGATTAACTTGTCTTAGCGGCCCTTCTCATGCCAGTAGCTTGCGCCACACGTCAAACATATCAAGGGTTGTAAGATTACCTGCGTATCGCGTGGACCAGGTCTCCGAGTACAGTGACATGTCGGTTCATTTGCAGAATCGCAGAGTAAGGGAAGCGGGACCTCCCAAATGTTCAACCAAACCTAATGTCACCGAAACTCTGGATCCATGAGCAAAACTTCAAATCTGCGAAGACGCTTGATGACTCAACCAGAGTCCATCTGATTCAGAGAGCTGTGATTGGAGGGCGGCTAGCCAAAACAGAAATCCAATGAGTCGTTCCTACTACGAGTTGTGGGTGCCTCGCCGTACTTTTCGGTAACGCTGATAAGTTGAACCCCAGGGAACTGGCGGCAAAGTTACTCCACACGTGGCATCTAGATCTTCTTTCGATTCGGGGCAGTGCTGCAGGGTCGAGTCGCGGCCTTGAAGTCAATGACCACTGGCAGCTCTCCGAGGGTACCCTTCGATGGTATGTAAGCGTTGCAACTATGCTACGTCACGGTCTCGAGGGTGACTCGTTCCGTTGGTCTGGGGTCATTGATCAAGTTGATTGTAGTAGGTAGGTATTTACCCCGCGATGGGAACTCTCGTTATCCTCCATACTAGGTCTGGGAGAGGACGTTTGTGGGCTAGCGATGACCGTGACGGTTGGGGAATCCAGAAGGGTAGAAGGTCGACGGCGAACACGGTGGTCGATGCCAGCGTAAGGTCGAACTGCAAGATACGAGTCGATCTGTCTTCGGAGATAAGCAGCGTTTTAAGGACTTGGAGACCCGATCCCGTAAATGAGCAAGGGTAAGGCGCCGCCGGCTCAGTGTGTGTACGGTTTGATAACTTGCAACATCACAGTATGCAGTGCAGTAGTTATTACATACCGCATGGTCCCAGTGGTAGTAGTGGATCCGCGATCAAGTCTACGGTCCAGAGCCGTCGGATGATCATGTGCATACCGTCACTCGTGAACGTATGGTGATTCCCGGGGTTTTACGCGAGCGCTCGCCACAGCAAAAAAAAAAAAGGCTGAGAATAGACAGATAATTGACGTTGCGATGGGACGAGCGTGGGGATAGGCACGGACCGTTTCCGATAATTACAAGGAGAGCGCGGATTCTGCTGCACCGGGTGCGACACAGGCTTGTCATATCGTCCGCCAGGCTGTATCCTCTCCTAGCCTCCTCTTCCTACTATCATCATTCCACGTAAAACCTCCAAGATGGCTCCCAGACGCCAGAGGGCATCAGACGACGACCCTCTCACGCGCGCTATTGCCCCCCCGCCAAACGAGACAGCAGCAGAGCGAGAGCTGCGCGTAGCCGCAGAACAGGAGGCAAAGCGGGTCTCTGATGCAATCGACGAGGAGCTGAACCGTCAGCGCATCGCCGACAAAAGGAATGCTAAGCCTGTCAAGATACTGCTACTCGGTACGTCCCTCAGTTCGACGGTTCTCACCCCCACCCCCTCTGCTCTACAACTGTCCCCCCTCTGGCAGGTCAGAGTGAATCTGGTATGTTGGTTTCTGATGGTCTGCTGATCCCTACTGAGCGTCTTCTCCACAGGAAAATCTACCACGCTCAAGAGTAGGTGATGGCCAATAACTACTCTGCCATAACTAATCGCTATGCGCGTCTAGATTTCCAGCTCATGCATTCTCCAAAGGTCGGCTCAGCATATTTGACGAACCACATGGCACGTATTAATTTTGTTCGAATCAGGCTTTCCATGCGGAGAAAGCCTCGTGGCGCGCAGTCATCCAGCTCAACGTCGTCCAGTCCATCCATGCCATTCTCGATCTCATATCAAAAGCCCATGCAGCCTCCAATGGCGCATCATCAACCTCATCTATCTCGAGCGGTCATGCTTCCACATCATCATCATCCGCCCCCCCTTCACCCACGGGCACAGCACCAAAAGAATATCCCCCACTCACATCCGAGCATCTCAAGCTCAAGATGCGACTCGCTCCACTCATTCAGGTGGAGGCTGCTTTGATCCGTAGACTACTCCCTCCGGATCAGGTCGACTGTTTATCCCGTTCCAATCTAACCGCTCCCCCTTTCCAGCAAGAGATCAGTGTCAACTCGAGCACGGGCTGGAAGAATACCTTTAATCGTCTGTTACGCAATCCTGGTGGCCGCGACAGTTGCGACAGCATAGACTTGGTCAACTGGACGGATCCAGAAGATCCTGGGGTGATTTTGCATGCTTGTTCGGAAGATATGATAAAGCTTTGGGCGGACCCCACGGTCAGAAAACTCATGGAAATCGAGAAGATGCGACCAGAAGAGATGGCTGGATTGTGAGTCGTGTATGTTCTCTTGACTTTATTGCTGACCCATTTCACTTGCAGTTTCTTGGATGCGCTGGCTCGAGTGACGTCGCCTAAATTTATACCGACAGATGGTATCATCGACTTTTCTTTCCCTTTGTGCTCTGCCGTTGACCTCACATGTTGCAATAGATGATATCCTTCGCGCCCGGTTGAAGACGCTGGGGGTGTCTGAACACCGTTTCCAAGTCAAGACTGGTGCGTGGGTCCTTCCCACTTCGGGATACAGATGTTTACAAGATTCTAGGACACATGGGGACTGCGATGAGCAGTGATTGGCGTGTGTTCGATGTCGGCGGTCAAAGGTCTCTTGTAAGTACCGCTTCCGACGTCAACGGCTTTGTCGCCTAATTCCTTGCCCCAATCTCGTAGAGAGGTATGGTGTTTCCCTCATCTGTGATAGGACAAGTGTGATCGTTCACTAGCGGCGTGGGCACCTTATTTCGACGACATGAACGCCATCATCTTCTTGGCTCCCATAAGTTGCTTTGACCAGGTCCTCCAAGAGGACCCGAGCGTGAATAGGCTGGTCGGTTCACCTTCCATGGTTGCCTCCAACTCTTGAGCTGAACGTTTGTAGGCCGACTCCTTCCTTCTTTGGAAGAGTATCGTTTCAAATCCACTTTTGAAGAAGACGGATTTGGTGCTCTTCCTCAACAAATGTGACATTTTGCGCGCGAAGCTTGAATCGGGCATTCGCTTGGGTGACTTCATCACCAGTTATGGCAACAGGCCAAACGATTTTGAGAGTGCGAGCACATGTCAGTTTGATTTTGCTTGTCATCTTGTTGGCATCGATGATGTATGCTCTGCCATCCACAGATCTCAGGAAAAAGTTTGCTGGGTTGATGAAGGAGAATGCGGGTGATAGGCCGTTCTATTGTCATTTTACCTCCGTCACAGTGCGTTAATGCATGTTTGCTTTGGAGAGGGCTTTGATTCGACTCGGTTTCTTTCAGGATATGCGTTCAACCTCGTTGATATTACAGAATGGTAAGTGCAGATTATCGCGTGGTTCTTGCGTACGCAATATGGGTCTTGGAATCTGACCATATCCACACCAGTACAAGATGTTGTCATACGAGATAACCTCAAGAGGAGTGCCCTCGTCGGATAGACGGGATACGGTGATGCGCCCGCTTCTGAATTCGATTCCCCGGGTACGCATCTACCTACAGACTATGTGCAACATTCGGAATTCATTTAGATGCCCTTCATGCTACAGTACTGTACAACATCCCAAAAGCATTTTTGTTCAAAGACCCACACCCTCCTTTCTTGTTCTATACGCTACATATGATTCCCTAGTTGTTGATACCTAGTCGATTTGTTGTCGCTGGTTCCCCCTTGAAAATGAGGGGTCCAGCTTGGATCCGTTTGTGTTATTTATTAATATATTTCGCCTTTTTTTCTCGGATCGCTGCCTCATCTCGAGTTTCAAACGCACGTTGGTTCCTCGCATCGACTTAGTGGTGAGTTGTTTAATCTTGGCCTCCAGGAGGGGTATGGGAAGGCGAACCCTGTTGTACCCAGACACGTTACCACCATCACTGCGTCGGATCCTGCCGCCCCCAGGCTTTAGTATGCCGGGCTCGATTCAGCTGAGACGGCCGCCACCACGCAGCATTGAAACTCGAACGCAACAAAAAAAAACATCCGGTGGGCAAAACAGCACCTCAGTGAAGGCGTTCGGCAGTGAAAAAAGATGGGTTCCGTGACGCACATGATGATGTATCAGTGAGAGCGGTGCCACAGCACTGAGAAGTCGGCACCGTCCGGTCCCGCTCGTGTGTTATGACAAGGCTATGATTTCCTCGGCGCGTTTGTGGGAGGACTGGCGGGGCCCGAGGAATTCAATCAACTTGGCTCGGCTCGAAGCTGTGATCATGTCCGCTGTAATGCGTCTGGAGAAAAGTAGAGAATGTATCTCCCATTGATATCGTACACTGGACTAAAGATGATGTTACATGCAAATCAGTGTGTCATGGCAAAAGCGTGAATATTTTGAGTTCAGTTCGTGGTGCAGGTATATGAAACATTTCATTTGGGCTGGCCGCTAAAAAATCGCGCGTAACCTCTGAGATCCAAACCGTGCCCATCGCGGAGTGAGTACGGTGTGCAATTTAGTCCTCGTGACCGATCACGAGAGGAGAGTCGTGTAGGTTGGTTTAGATGCGCCGACGATGACTACCGGCAGATGTATTGGAGATCACGTCCCAGTTGCTAGAACAGGCGCCAACGCTACTCTGAGCGTCATTCCAGGAGTCGGTACTGGAAGACGACGAGCTTCTGCTCCGAGACCTACTTCCCAAATTTGCCGGCCCGGTGGGAGGATATGGGTTGTGCGACATTGTAGATTGGATAGGTGTGTTTGAGGGAGGAGGGGCATCCCTGGGTAACCAGTTGTCCTCATCCTCGGAGTCTGTCCAGGGGCTGTGGGTGGATGGTGGCGCGGGTGAAGGAGAGGATGGCGGCGTAGACCCGGGAGTAGAGTGGGATGGAATTGTCAGTGGCGATTGTAAATCTCCTTCGGATATCCTGGTCGAGGGGATAGATGGCAGGGCAAGCATATGACCGCGTGGCGATGGCCCCAGCAGTGAGCCTCTCATGCCCTGTCTTTGTCGCCTCGCCGCGAGGGTCGTCTCGATCACTTCCTCCCACCTTTGATTGAACTCGTTTGGACCAACAGCATCTGCCATGGGCGTGTCCTCATCCCAGGTCACGATGACGTTGGGCTTTGGCGATGGGGGCAACGAGCCGCTGAGGGATGGCTCACCGAACGAGGACGCTTCGTCTGTGAGGTAGGCCATGTCCTGTACATTCCTCGTGTTCTCCCTCAATGTTTCCGTGCTCGATGAACGCTTCACCCTCCCATGATTCTCCTCCCACCGCAGCAACTCCTCCCGCTCCCTCGAATGCCGTGCAAATATCTCATCCCAAAGTGTGACGACCGGCTGTTCCGGGACGGGATTAGCCCGCTTCCACGTCGACCTCAGCATCCACTCCGTATCCAACATCGCCAGGTACGTCACGTCTTTCCACACCCCTGCCATGCCCTCTCCCTCCGGCTGGTAGACCGCTCTCCGCTTCGTCCCTTCATGCGCAAACCCTGATCCGATGAACAATCGCAGAGCTCTGTCTTTGAATGGCGTATCAAGGATCGCCGCTTGTACGCGATGGAACTTGAGATCTTCGAATGCCCAACGGAGGACGAGCTGCACAGCTTCACGAGCATAGCCACGGTGTTGCATGGTATTTTTCATGATGACGCCGATGTTGGCCTCGCCAGCCGGGAGATTGGCAGGGCCTGCGTGTAGGTAGATGAGTCCAGAACTTGGAGTTCCTGCAGAGGGCAGTGGGAGGGGCGCCGCGGAAGGAGGTGGCGGTAGTCTCTGTCTGTGCGCTTCTGGAGAGTGGGTATCCCAGAGTGATTCATCATTTCCCCTCTCGTCTTCAGTGTGGGGAGTCGGATTCGCCATGATGTGGGCGCAGAGGAGACATTCATCTGCGAAGGAGACAAATTCTGGGGAGGATGCTTGGCCAGGCTCGACGGCAGTCCTCCTAAGCATCCGCCAGAGCTCATCTTGGCATCCCCCGAATTCGTAATCAGTTAGCAAGGAAATACTGTTTGATCGTAAAACTACGTTCATGATCCCTTGTATTTTTGATATTGTCGAGGAGGAGGCAGGATGAGGTGGGATGGGAACGTTGGGCGTTCGTGCTGCGGCTGTAGAGAAGCTTCTAAGAGTATATGTAGTACTTGCTGTGTCCGTGGGCGCTTCGCGGCGCACGCGTTAATGGCGATTCATCATAATCACGATGGCATCAAGGTTTTCAAGACATGGACCCGATTCGGTGCATTTGACACCCCTTTCAATGAATCCGTGGCTGTGTACCGAATGTCACAGGCCCTAGTAGCTTTTATTCTGCGCACGGGAGGTGTCTGTGTAAGATGAGCCAATGGGTTTGCGATGGCCAAACGGTCTGGCCCTTAAGTTGCGGGTAGGCACCGAATCAAGTACATGGGTCTGATCAAACGTTAACTTTAAAGTGACAGTGAGCAGCCACATGTGCGGGACTAACCGGAAAGATACGAGACAACCCCAGTGACGGATCGGGAGATTACTCTCTGCGCTTTCATCTGGCAGTCACGGCAGGGTCGAAGAGCAGTCAGCGAGTTTTCTGACAGCGACGCGGATGGGTAGGCTGTTGTACTACATATATTCAGTCTGTTCTGAGTGCCAGAAGAGAAAATGGGGGAAAAATACGATTATTATTGCACACATTCCTCCCTCCGCGGAGGCTGATCCTGGTGTACACATGGAACGGTGGTCTGAGCCTGGGCCAAAGCCATGCACACGCCTTGAGGTCTCTGAAATGAACATCCTCAGGGGGCATATTCAAGGGCCCTAGGCTCATGCACGTCCTGTAGAACGTGCGTACAATGAACTTCTTTGACTCCGAATAATATACGGTTTGACCCGACATGCCAACTTAGTATGTAGTCACAATATTTTACCCGATGTGCGAGCCAGCGTCTTGAACGTCGCCTTTCTCCTAAAAGAGGCTACGTTTCCTACACGCCACGGCCAACTTATTGACACTTGAGGGTGTTCTTCTTCCATGTCATGTCTTATCGCAAGGCCTGAACACATGTCGTCGTATGTAAACCGACGGTGATTAACGCGATCGTGGTTTTCACATACTGGAATCTGGATGGCAGAACATGAGGCAGGTGCCGCTATGTGCGGAATGATTAATGAAGTTGAAGGACGATCTTCCTGTACTGGCAGTTCCGATATCTCCAGAGGCGTACGCGTAGTACAGCAACTCGGGAAATGGTCGAAATCCAGTACTCGAATAATCAAATTTATCTCGTAGGATTCGGCGCAGCGAAGATGGGCTCTTCGGTTTGTCCCGATATTAATGTAGCACGCTCAACGACGATCTGGGCTCAGGGGACACGTTACAAGAATATGAGTGCGACATGGAAAGATCATGGCAGTCTGAGAGACAAAGAGGGTCGTTCCAAGTCGACGTGGTAAACGCGTGTACGTGGCAAGAAGCGGGCTCTACTTCGTATCCCATCTGGTTAATGTCATAGTCGGCGCTACCACTGAATTCTAAATATTGCAAAGAGCAAGAGGAACGGGATGGCATCAAGCCCACGAACTGCATGTGAGATACATATGTTTCACCCGCTAGTAATGGTTGTGATCCGCAACGACAGAAGCGATAGCATATCCATAACGCGAGGTGAAACCATCATATGTGGTACCACAAATTCTTCCAATCTTTGGTGGGCAACGGGCTCGGTGCCCGGTTCGCCGTTCCAGCAGGTCCGTAGCCGGAAATTCAAGAGTCTAGGGAAATACATCAAGATAGTCAATACTTCCAAGGCAGTTTCGTAACCCAAAAGCGAGAGGTGTTATACCTGGGCTACACCCTCGCGCAAAAGGCATCCATTACCAAAAGTTGTCCAGAGAAAGAGAGGAAAGTTTTGGGACAAGGCGTGGGCATAGAGCATCCTCAGCATTGGCATGTGGGCTTTCGCTCGCGGATATTTGGCCATGCCAGGTGAAGCGATCAACGTAGACCAATGGTTAGCATGCGAAATGAAGACAGGGAGGATGTAGTCCCAGAGTGAATCCGGACCTGCAGTATGGCGGAGAGCGGACATCCTGGGTCACGATGTTCAAGGGCTGAATTTACGCATTGCAGAGCCACGCTTCTAACATGGTTCGCAGCAGTTCACCCTTCCTCTATATTGGGCATAGCCGGGGATGGATTGTCAAAGGGAACACCAGAGGTCGGGAATGAATATTGAAATCGTTATCCACAAAGTACAAACTCGTGTTAGCTGAGGCCGGGTTGGGTAGGATCTAGCTCGGGAAGAGGAATGTCCACGTCTGAGTCCTCAATTCCCTGAAAATGCAGCTGCGGAATGGACTGGATGGTAGAGTTTCCATCTGTAAGCGCGCGATAGGCGGGGCCAAATTACCTGGGTTATGGGTCGATTCTAGGCACTCGTGAGGATGAAAGTATACCCGTTCATCAGGAGTGTAGGGCATCTGTGTCTGTCGCTGTCCCAAACTAGTCTGGCGACGAGACTAGTCCTAAAAGTTGATGCCAGTGTCTGTCATTAAAGACTGCCTGAGTATAACTCGCGAGCGATCTATGATTGGTCCGAGCGTTCTTGTGGATTGTTGGAGGTCGCGCGGAGGACGCGCAGAGGATTACCCTAGGGCCAGCAGGGTGACTGACGAACTAACTAAACAAAATTAGTTCTGGTGAGTTTGGGAAAATAAAGAGTTTGCGCTCTGGATTTACAGGGCAGATAATCTTCAAGTTGGTGTTTGTGATGCCAGAGCAAAAACTTCAACCTAGGGGTTAATTCAGTACTTCGCGTGCCGCACGTGATCATGCCGTCTGAATCGGTCTGATGGAGTCTTAGTCGAGCTACTCAACTTGTTCAAAGCTTCACCGCTCAGTGCTTGGACTCCGAGCTTGCCCGATGAGTCTGAGTGTATCGCGCAATGCAGTGAGCGCGTTACATATCAGACTTGTTCGTCGGGGTCTCTCCTCTGCGACATCCTCAAAACTCGACTCGAAGGCCTTCTCAAAGACACTACTTCTCCCGAAGACGCCTTTCCCCCTCTGGGCTGACCCCGCAAGGTCGGAGGAACTATTTAGAAGGAAAACGTGCGACGACCTTTATCAATGGCAGGTTTGTTACGCGTGTATTCATGTTGCACGTCTTGTTTTAACGCGGTGGTGCTTCTCAGGCGCAGAATGCCAAGGGTTCATGGTTCGTGATGCATGACGGGCCACCGTATGCAAACGGACATCTTCACATCGGTATGACATGCTAGCTATCCAGTATCACGTTGTTGACACTAATTGGTCAGGTCACGCCCTGAACAAGATCCTGAAAGACATCATTAATCGTTTTCATGTTTCTATTGGTGATTGCGTCCAGTTAGTGAAAACGCGTGCATTATATCTGGAAGCTGATACGAATTAACATGAGTAGTTATTTTCCTGGGTGGGACTGTCATGGGTTGCCCATAGAGAACAAAGCCCTTCTTGATTTGAAGGTGAGACTTGTTCTAAGGCTCGCAAGCAGTAGTCAAAGCTATAGCCGTTTTATCCATTTCTTTGTTTTACTCAGAAAGACCCTCATTCACTGCCGGCGTCTGTCATTCGTGGCGCAGCGAGGAGGACCGCTGAACGGGAGATGAAGATCCAACGAGATGAATTCGAGAAGTTTGGCATCATGGCAAATTGGAGCAAGGAGTCAACTTATCGTACACTTGGTAACAACTTCTTTGAGGGATAATGGGGTTGTTCATCGCTGAGTGTTTTCTAGATCACCAGTACGAGATGCGACAACTTCAAATTTTTCAGCAAATGGTATCCAAAGGTCCGTTTCCTCGTGCCGTAGATCAACCTGTCGACTTGCTGACGACCCCTACTTTCCAGGTCTCATTTACAGAGACTACCGGCCTGTTTACTTCTCGCCCTCCTCACGCTCCGCGTTGGCGGAAGCTGAGCTCGTATACAGGGACGACCATGTCTCACATTCTGTATATGTAGCATTTACACTTGATTCTGCCCATTCCGATACCATTCAAGGTACTGAATTGAGCAAGATAACCCAAGCAATGGGGAAAGAGACAATCCGTCTGCTCGTTTGGACAACTACACCTTGGACTCTCAGTGCCAATATGGTACGTTGCGGTATTGTGATACGATATACTTTGTTGTGATCTCAGTTTCTTGAAACTGTCAGGGCATTGCAGTGCACCCAGATCTCATTTATGCTGTTGTGCGGAGTCCACGACAGTCTGGGCTTTTTGTCGTTGCGAAGGATCGACTGTCTGCACTCGAGTGCGTCCTTGGCTCACGCGAAGAGACTGAAGTGATGGCCGAGCTGCCGGGGTCGGGACTTATTGGTCTGCGCTACCAAGGCATTTTTGCCACTCCTACGAGTGGGGAAACTTCGTCCAATTCTCCAAATCTAGGTGTCATCCCAGCGACATATGTTACTTCTGATTCTGGAACTGGGCTGGTGCATTGTGCGCCAGCACATGGTGCAGAAGACTACCTTTCTTTCCGTTCGCAGGGCCTTCTTAGCTCGGGAATGCTGTGTCATGTGGACAGCGAGGGTAAATTCTCGCAACGTGTGTTGGACGTCGTCCTCCCGGAGTTGGGGGGCGAAGCCCTGGTAGGCTTGGAAGTGCTGAAAGGAGGATCTAAAGCTATCGTGAAGATATTAAATGGCTGCGGAGCGCTGTTGGCCGTTGAGAGGATCAAACACAGATACCCCTATGATTGGAAAACGAACGAGCCCGTCATCGTAACGTGAGGTTCCTGTGAAGCTAACCGCACAGCACCCGAGTGTTGACTATCCGTGTGATTTTTACAGAGCGACATCGCAGTGGTTCGCGAATTTGGACAATATTAAAGAAAGTGCATTGACTGCGCTCGAGGAAGTGACATTCTTTCCCCCTGCCGGTACGTGGTTCTGATGGACCCCCACAAAACGGTTGTTGACACTGTTCTCCAGCCCGCAACCGTCTTACAACATTTGTCCGGTCCCGTTCAGAGTGGTGCATATCTCGCCAACGTGTCTGGGGTGTCCCGATACCGTCACTACACCACATTCCTAGTGGCACCTCCGCCCTCACTCTTTCATCCCTGTCTCACATCCTACGCAAGCTAGACCAGAATGGTGTCAGCTATTGGTGGGACGGACCCGTCAGTGACTTCCTCACTCCAGAACTCGTTGCCGAATACGGTGAGGCTGGATGGAAGAAGGGTACAGATACGATGGACGTATGGTTCGACAGTGGAACGAGTTGGTCCATGCTGTCCAAGATAGAAGGAAGGAAGCATCGTGCAGATATCTGTATTGAGGGGTCAGATCAACATCGAGGATGGTTCCAGAGTCAGTTGTTGACTGCAATTGGTACTGCCGACGATAACACGACGCCGGCGAGTCCGTACGGTACGTTGATCACACACGGCATGGTGCTTGATGAGGCTGGGAAGAAAATGAGCAAATCGCTCGGCAACGTCGTTAGTCCGCTAACGGTCATTAACGGTGGTGCTGTAGGTCCTACGTCACTGCAGACCATCTTCCCTTGAGACTGACAACACTTAGGACAAGAAGCGGGAACCAGCTTATGGGGCAGACGTCCTTCGGCTCTGGGTAGCGACTGTCGAGTATTGGCGTGATATGTCTATTGGCCCTACCGTGCTTGCACAGACAGCGGAATCTATGAGGAAAATACGAAACTCTGCCAGATTCCTGCTCGGCAACATTGGTTCGACAGCTTCGCAAGACAGCGAAACGCACTCCGGCGTGAAGAGGGACTTGGGTTTGGTTCGTATTTCCGCGCTTAATGATGCGTAAGCAACTTACCTTGAACAGGCGGAGCGGTACGTTATGAATGAATTGTACAAGCTCGAAAGGACAGCTCTCGAGGGCTATGGAACTTATAATTTACCTCGAGGTATGTCATGCATGTACATCTACCGCACAGCGCTGATACTGCATTCAAGTCATGGTTGCCTTAACGAATTTCGCCAACATCACGCTTTCGTCTCTATACTTTGACATCACAAAGGACGTCTTGTATGCCAATGATGTTCACAGCATCGAGCGTAGGGTGGTCGTTGATACGCTCAAGCGGGTGAGTATTTACCACGGTTGGAATCCAGAAAGGTGCTTCACGTCCGCCAATAGATACTGCAAAGTATGACATCAGTACTGGCCCCAGTGCTTCCCTACCTCGCGGAAGAGATAAATGCACACCGTGCAACCGAAGCTTCTGGACGCTCTTTCTTCATGAATAAGTGGGAACCACTAGTATGTCTAATCATTGCACGCGATATCGATCCGCAAGTGACATGTGCTTGGTCCCATCAATAGAGTCCCGAATGGGAGGATCCTCAGGCAGAAAAAGAGATGGGGAGTTTGTTGAGTGTACGTAGTGCTGTGCTATCGCTCTTGGAGAAGGCTCGGGGAGACAAGTATGCGTTTACGACATGCGATATATGGCTTACGCTGACGCTACCCTCAGGAATCTGAAGAGTGCTTTGGAGGCGCAAGTGATAATCACCTTGCCATCTGATGCAGGAGCACTGGAGCTTGTGGGATTGCTAAGGCGTGAAGGTAAGCATGACAGCCACCTTGGGAGCATATTCGCTGAGTCGAAGGACCACAAATTAGCAAGCTTTTTAAAGACCCTCTTCATTGTCTCCAATGTGACGCTAACGGAAAAGGTTGATGCGACATCAAATTCTCCGGCGTGGGGGTATTGTGGTTCACTAAGTATACCAGGTATGCCAAGTCATTATAGCACAGTGCCAGGGATTAAACAGTCCGATAGGCTCGGATGCTGAAATAGGACTCCATATTCGACCTGCCTCACTGCATAAATGTCCTCGCTGCTGGACGTTCGCGCGATATGAGGAACATGACCTCTGCTTGAGGTGCGCGGACGTCATGAAGAAGCTCTGATTGGTGCACAAAAGTCATACTAGATTAGAAAGTACAAGATGCTTAATACTTTATGGCCGTGTCTTGATAATAGTCAATCAATAGACGACGGTATCTTCAGCTGTTTAAATAACGGTGTCGTCTGTCCCCCCAACGTGTACACAACTAAGAAATGGAAGTGGAAATGCATGATGACCTTGCCAGCAAGGAGTGAGTGCGAACAGGGGTCAAATGTACAAAAGGGGAAATGTGTACACGCAAGTTCGATTGTTCTAACACCTTGTCGGACCAACGGTCACCAAACCCGATCAAGTTACGACGTCGTACTTTCGATGGGTTCGGAAGGCTTGCAGATAACAATTCCAGGTAATGCTTGCATTGTCCTACCTTTCAACTACTCATTCACGCGGTTAATCGTGTAGACTTGGACGAGGATGACTTCCAAACAACCCCAGTTCCGTTTGGGCGCTCCGGTGCATTTGGGTTTGGCAGTGCATCCGGACCAGAGTCACCTACTATGCTGACCCCAACGACGGCGGTAGCTGAAAGAAGCTTCTTTAGTTCACACACGCGGGGCGATTCTCTTGCTTCCGATGACTCGTTCCTCGACCACGCCCCACGCCGACCCTTTGCACACGCTTCTCAGTCGTCAGTCGCGACCACCTCTACATCCACCTCCACGGGTACAGGCCCATCCCCATTCAGCAAAAAACCTTCCTTCGCCTCTATTCGAAACGCGTTCAAATCCAGTTTAAAGAGTAACGCCGACGTGCCTCCGCTCCCTAGCTTGGATCACCATCAGGTATACCCGATCTTGAAAAATCCATTTAACAGATCAACCTCGTCACTCGCCCACTCAATCACCGCAACATCGAAGCAAAGCAACACTGCTAGTCCTCCACATCAGCATCCACGCCCTCCAACGCCTGGTGAATCACGTCCTAGTCGGTCAACGTCTCGTCCCCGTGGCCATTCCACAGCGCGTTCGCACCATTCACACTCCGGCTCAGTATTTTTTGGTTCCGAGAATGGCAGTGACCACGGGCATGGTTATCCGTTTGGTCATAACCCGAATCATGCATTCACTTTTGGCTATCCGCCAAATTCGCCACCCCCTGTTCCGCGTGTTCCTGAATCACTGGTCGCTCCGCGGAGTGAGAGTCCGATTATCTCGGAGGACGAAAGTGAAGATCTCAGTTCGTCAAAAAGTCCGGCGGATTACGCGTTGCATGCAGTTTTCATTCGATTTGCTACCCTTGCGGAGGCAAAGATCGACGCTTTTGTGCGCGAAAATCCGGTAAGCATTTTCTGATTTAATGCCGCGAACGCGGGTCTGCTCGTGTCTTTTTACCATGGAAGATTCGCTATTGAAACATGCTTATTGTTTAGGACAGCGATCCGATATTGACTGACTTCTTTGGACCCACCCTTGACCCACAATTTGATGAACTCCTTCAATCCCTTGGCAAGATCGCACAGAAGCGCGCCAAGAACGTCATAGACACCATTATGCGCTGGCGCCGGGGTATGCGCGACTCCCCAGCCAACAGATCTGGGCACCCTCGGATCTCTGAACGCGGATCTCTTGCTGCAATCTATGTCATGTGTAGAACACTGGTTGCCGTTCTCTCTATGCTTCCAGCGAGTGCGCTAAGCGACACAATGGGGTATAGCTTAGAAGAGACCATTTTTGAACAGTTTAGGCGGCCGTTGCTGACCATGAACCCCAATTACAAGCTGTGCGCAGAGCTATATGCGGGAGTCCTGGGTTGTTTAGCTGGCCTAAGGTGGGTTCCTGCCATACCGAAGCATACATATATGCACGTCTATTGGGGTTATTACTAATGATATCCCTTTCGTTTTAACCTTGACACAGATTCATGAGTGTTACAGATCGATTTCTCAACGAGCTCGCCCCTGTGGCACATGGACAAATTGCGAAGGACTTGGACACGAAGTTCGAGAACCTAGTGAAAGGTTTGCGGTATGTACAAATCAAGGTAAGTCTGAATATGTGGACGTAGACGTCATTCATTGCAGGAGTCTAATGTGATCGATAGGTTTGGCCCCCAGAAGCATTCGAAGAAGGTGCTGAATTCATGGAATCCTTGGCAAAATCATTCGAGAATGCACACGGTTTACGTTTCAAAATGGCTTTTGCAGAGACGCTCACACGGTTGTTGCATCCTATTGGCAAGGTGGGGACATGATCCCTTGGTTGATGACACCTGAATAAAATTTCTGCAGGCTGCTCAAGCAGAAGTAAACCACCCGCAGTGGGAGAAAGCGATAGAGAAAATTTACCCCCGTGCAAAAGAGATGATGTCAAAGCCTCGATATTGGCATGTCGCGTATCCACTAGCAGTTACAGCGCTATGCGTGGCACCGCATCAGTTTTTCTTAAAAAACTGGATGGCGTGTTTTGAGTATGGAATCAGTAAATTGAAGGTATGGTCTCCAGTTGCTTCGGTTGCTCAATCTTGCCATGCTCACCTGCCCATTCCATAGGACAAACCGTACCGCATTCCTATTCTCAATGGGATAGTTCGCTTGATCTGGACATATCTTTATCGTTGCCAAGAGCCTGCATCCACCAGCACATCAAAGCTAGATGGGCTCCTAAAGCACTTCTTCCCTACGGGACGGCCGTCTGTCTTTCCACCCGAAGAACACCTTGAACCCTTCATTTGTGTTGTTCACTTTGTCATCTCTCGTTATTTCGAGTATGGCCGCGACTTTTGTATGGAGCTCCTGCAAGAGTCTGCTAGTGCAGGCGGCACATTGGCTCCTGAGCGTGTTGGGATCTTGGTGCAGGCGACCCTCTTGACATTACATGGCCTCGAACGCGAGGAACCGACGCCAACATGGCCATCCAGTGCAGAGTTCTCGGCGATACCTCCATGGGACGATTACCCTTCCTCTTCAGATGTTCTTCCGGCTTCGGTGCTCTCGAAACCCGGCATTCAAGACTTTGTCGACCGTTTCGGTGCGGCAACCTCTACCATCGCACAGGCGTGTTTCATGACGGTTGGTCATATGTCCGTCTTTGACGAACAATGGTCACTGGCCCGTTCGTCTGCGTCTAGTAGCGCATCGTCTTTCGAGGAATCCCACAATTTGGTTATCCGTAGGCATCCGGAAGGAGCTTTCGCGTATCCGAACCACTTAGTTTCACACATCAGCATCCTGCAGACGTGCTACCAATCATGGCCACGATGCCTACACACATCATCGGTCACTCTTCTGGACGCGGTTGATATGCTTTTGCGTGGTGTCGTGCATGTCGAGCCGCGAGTTGGTGAAGTTGCAGGGGCGGCTTTGAGAAGGTTCATGAAAGACGTCCTATATGCGCCAACGGTGCTTAAATGCTTCACTGCGTTCTTGTTTGACCCCAAGAATGTCGAACGGGAAGGAACAGGCTATCGGATTCTCCTCGAAAGTGCTAGGCTGTTGAACCTCTGGACTGGCGTGGTGGATACATGGATTGCCGGGCTCTCCCAGAAGCCGAAGCAGGACCTGGCTGGGAGCGATCTGCAGGCTGTTCTTCTGCAGGCCGAGGAGATCGCACTCGGTGCACTTTTCCTCCTTTCGTACGAATTGATGCCCACCCGCTGTGCCGGCGTCAAGCTGGTACGCTCGCTCATTCCCCTTTGCAAGAATCTCGCTCCTGAGGGTACCTCGGCCAATAATCCCACTCCTTTCTCATTCTTGTTTACATCATTGTTCGAGAACGACACGAAGGAATGTCTCTTGCTTCAGGGTTTCGACGAATTGCTCGATCGCGCTGAGCTAGACCGTCTTCAGCAGTGGAGAAGGTCCGCGAAGCCCGACGTTCTTCTCCGGATCGCGGACAGCAACGTGGAGAAAGACCGCAAAATATGGCGCTTCGTCTATCCAGCGTTCATGCGGGCTTCGATGCCAAGCTGCGGCAAGCTCATCCCGAATTGTAGGGCTGTCGTCGAAGCTGCGACATCACGGTATCACCCGACGATGCTTCGGCTTGCTGGAATATCCTCCAGTGGTCGCATGCAATCCTCCCGCTCGGCAGAACGAGAAGGGTACAAACTGGTAAAAGAGAACATAATTCTTATCGACCAGTGGTACATCTGGACTAGGGTGCTTTGCTCCACCGCAGCTGTGTCGGACAATCGACCCGCGATGACACAGGCGGGTCGCGAGCACACCCGCGCGCCTTCGGAAGCAACCTTTGAGCGCGAGAGAATGTCGACGACGCGCTACCTATTTAAGCACCTGACACCATTCTTGGACGCAGACTATACACTATTCCGAGATGCTGCCGTGTTGTCCATCAGTGCATTTCCTCTCGAAGGGTATCCTCAACTCCTAGAGGATCTCAATCTCTTCACGTCTCGTCAATTTTATGACGAAGGTCGCACCAAGCCGGGTTCGCCTGCGACTGGGATCCGCCCTCGTCGACAAGCCCGTCTGCATTCAGCAGTCGGTCGAATCTACTACCTCACTGCTCCGCACCTTCATTCTCTAAAGTCGTCGAGCAAACCAGATGCTCTGTCCCACGCGCTCAAGTTCGTCAGGAACACGCAAGCATTCCTACTTGCACCCGAGAATCATGATAATTACTCCTTACAGCGACTGCGGCGCTATTTTTGCGGGCTGATTGAGCGTCTTTTTGATGGTTCGGAAGATCTTGCTGAAGCGGACGGCACCCCTCCCAACATCCATCTCTCTCTATATCGCACGTGCGAAGAATGGTGCCAATACGGTTCACAGAACGAATCCGCCAAAACAAGGTTCATCTTGATGCAAAGGGCTGCTGCCGCGGCCATAAAAGATCCTGAGGCGGAAACAGACGCTGGCGAGCGATTTCAACACGAGACGAAATTGTTGTCACATGCTTCTGTCGGTGCCATGTCGTCTCTTTGTGTGAGTTGTCATTCCTTCTGAGACGCAACACCTTACTAACTGGGTGATGTAGCAAAGGGCCTATCGTTCGGTCGACGTTGTTGAATTGAACTCTCCGACCGAACGTCTCATCCCAGATTTGCCTAAACCGCTCGAGGCTGCCCAGATTCTGGATCGAATACATGCTGTGTTTGAGGACGCCCAACCTCCCCTGGTGGCCTGTGCTAAGTAAGCTCGCATTTTCATCGTGAAAGTTGCATTTGACACATTTGTTACATCTTTTTTCAGAAAAGCACTACAGTCTCTCCTCATCTTGCCTCATCCTGGCACAGATCTACTCGTAGACGTCCTCCGCCGAGGGTTCTGTGATACGACGACCACTACATTGAGCAGTGATGCGTTCTTCGAGTCCATCGTGGATGTGATCGGCAGCGTACCAAGCCACTCTTTTACGTTTGCGCAGGTTACCTGCCTTGGGTTAGCAAACCTATGTCATGGAAACACCACGATACGACGGCACGCATTCAACATCCTCGTGGCAATTCATGAGCAGTCCGCAGGCGTGATTGCCATGGCCGAGTTCGAAACAATGGTGACCAACGACACCCCGAGCGTTTATCTTCAAGCTCATCGACTAGTTGGAGAATGTCTTGCAGGGGAGCATCCAGAGCAAGCCTTCGATGTCCTCGCAGAGGTCACGGCACTACTCTTACGTGTTCACCGTCATGGTAACGAAAGAGTTTGTCATCTCATGCTACAAGGCCTGGAACATTGGATGCCAAACCTCCAGATCAGTGCGCCTGACACGTCGAAGCTGGCCTTGACACCGAAGGGCAGCCTGGTTGTGTATCACTTGCTCGCTCTTACCAAGCGATTTAGTGATGCACAGCCCGAGCAAATCGCCGCGATTTGGGCTCGGCTTGTTGAGGTGCCAGACCCACTAGCCGGGCGAGCCATTGCGTCCTTCCTGGTCAACGAATCCCTCAAGGTTGCTACAATTGCCTTCGTCAAGTGTGCATCCGAGGTTATTGCATGCTTGTCTCGTTCAGCGGCAGGTATACAGATCTTCCAGGAGTTATGCAGCGTTTGCAGGCCAGAAAGGATGCTACCTACATTTGAGCACCGGCTGGAGCAACCGACTCCAGAGGAACTCGAGCTGTGGTCTGATCTCGACGTGTTGTTTGCAGACGACCAGCCCCGCCAACTTTTGGGTTCTGCTCAGTATGCAATGGTGTACATTGGCTCTGTCTCGCTTGAACGCATGTGGACAAACCACGAACAGATACCCGTTATCCTCTCAGCCGTCCTTTATCATCTGGATCACAGGGTCTCAATGCTGCGATCTGCTGCGCGTCGTATGCTGTTTCAGTTGATGAGAGCTTGCGTACCCCGGTACCCATCAGCTACTGACAAGGTGGGGCAACCTGTCCGAGCGTCTCTGCTATCAATCATCACGACCATGGAGAGCCAGGGGGATTCCCTTTTCTGGATAGAAAGTGATGCGGAGGAGGTAGTTATGCCCCGCATGAAGTACATCGTTGACCAAGTGGTGTCCATCATTGGGCAGTTCGTTCCGGACCTGGCGAAGAACCTAGCTGCTTTATCGATACCCTACGTTGAGCACTGCCATATTCGCGGCATCGCCAAACGGTCTCTTCAGGCCTTCCGGTTGCTGAAGGTCCCCCTCTCTCAAGACGTCCTCGGGCATCTACTTAGTTGCTTGTGCTCTACCATAAGCGACGACGAAGCCGAGCTCCACCACTTCACTGGGGCGATCGTGTCTACACTTATGGTCTCTGTGGCTTCGGATGATCTCAGTCCTGCCCTCCTTCCCCGGCTCTTCTGGACAACAGTATCGTGCCTCATGACAGTCGTTGAATCGGAATTTGCCGCAGCGGTCAAACTCTTATCCGTGTTACTTGGCAAGTTGGATTTAGACAACGCGGAGTTCGTCGAATCAGTACTCGCTCAGTGTCCAGAGTCTTGGAATAGCATATACACTTTACAGACATGCCTCCTGAGTGGCTTACGCTCGGCCACTACCTTGGCTGACACCTTCGCGGCACTCCAGCGGCTGACTAGAATCTCAGACTCCCGACTCATTGAACCCTCCGAACGTCGTGTTTGTGACCTTTTCGCCCTCTCCCTTCCGTGGTGTTTGCATTCCATGTCTGGCGAGAATCGCGATGTTGCCCTCGATGATTTTTGCACCTCCATCGCCAACCTTGCTTCACAAGATGGCCGGGACACCATCTCTCGCATCATGACCTCCTTCGTCAGGAATCGCTTCCGTACCAAGGATGACTTCCTTCGGCAGTCTATCGCTGGGCTGCGCGAATATTATTCAGCTACACGCTGGTCGGATATTGCCACACTCCTTCTGGGCCTGGTGCTCAATAAGGAGAACTGGGTGCGCATTCACGCAATGCAAGTGCTGAAGGCGTTCTTCCAGCAACGTGACCCGCGAAACGCACACCATTCACTCGCAACTGAACACCTCATGCCGTTGCTGCGACTTGTTGAGGGTGACCTGGCTGCCCAGGCACTCGACGTCCTCGAAGAACCGACAAAGGTGTCCGGGGGACAAAATTCCCGCAACGTTCTCAGGATGAGCATGCATACCTCGGTCAATGCTGCCCCTGTAGATGAAGGAGAAATCTTTGGCGTTCCTGAAGATTCGGGATGGTGTATCTCTCGAGTCAAATCCCGGCGATCTATTTGCAGGAACAACATGATGGCAGTCGCGCAAACGTGCATCGGTGCTCTGCGCCCATCGTACATCGATCTAGAGTCACGCTCGCAGATCATGTCGTTCGCCGACACGCTGGAAGAGGACCTTGGCGTATTGGTCCAAGACCTCCACGAGCTGAGTGAATTCTTCCAGAACACGAAACCGCACCCCCGTGTTCTGGTACCGAGCCAGCAGCTGGAGGAACGCGTGGCATCCATCATCGCCCGATCGACGGACAACTCCAACGACACACCTCAGACGCCATTCACGGACGTCTTTCATATCGGCAAACCAAATGACTATTCGGACGATTCTGGGGATGATAGCGGTTCTGATTCGGAGCTCGATGCGTTTATTTATGATTCGCCAACGTTTTATCAGAGTGCTCCGAATGGCTGGGGACTCGACTAGTTCCATCCAGTGTATTTCTAAGTTCTCCGGATTACGCGTATGTACAATGTGATTCAAAATACTACCCTATCTCGACGTATGCATAAAATATAACACGATCATTCACGTTTTCTGGGCGTGCTTTCAGACAGTCTGACGTCACTGTCATGAGGCGTATCCTCCCCTCCACCTCGCCGCATTCGGGCCTCACCACAACCTCCACCTCAGAAGGTTTCCACCCGTTTGTTCAGTCAAGAAATTACCAGAGAAAGCATGGTAGATTCCGTTATCCGCGAGGTAACATTCCCCCACTCCCAATTTCCTACGCTACGATGTGGTGAAACAGGTCGTCAAGGACGTTTGGACGTTCTCCCGGTTTGTTCCGCACCGAACGAACCGATCTATCCATTCATCTTTCCTCTAGTCCGTTCGCTAGATATGGCGTCTTTCCTATCGGCGGTAGATCGACGGCCGTCAAATTAAGAGACGGTGGTGTTTGGGTGCTCGCATCGACTCCCCTGGACCATGAAACGAAAACCAAGATCAATGAGCTCGGTCCAGTCAAGTATGTTTTATGAATGCTCTCACTTTGTCGTCTTTTACACATGCCCAGGTACATCATCAATGCGGATATTGCCCACCATCTCTACCTGTTGGAGTTTAAAATGGCGTACCCTAACGCGAAGGTCATCGGAGTGGAAGATACGATCAAGAGAATGAACGAGAAATCGTTTCCATTTGACGGACGTGAGTACTTGCTCTCGTATCGAGTCATTGCGGTTGCAGCGATGTGAAATATGATCCTGTGTCAGTCTGGGGTCGCGATCCACCCAACACGCAGTATGGTTTTGAAGAGGATGTGAGTAAACTTGACATATTCTGAACGCACAATTAATTCTGTTTCCAAGATCAAGCACTGGTACGTCCACCAGAAGAAGCAGATTATCGAACGTGGACTCAGACGACTTTAGTTATTTCTCTGGCTTCAGAAACAAGGATGTTGCATTCCTTCACATCGCTTCCAGGACTCTGATTCAAGCAGACCTGCTGTTCAACCTACCAGCGACTGAACAGGTGGGTGTCATGACTTCGTTCGTCAACTGATCCGCTTTTAACTGTCCCCAGTACTCGAAATGCTCCAAGTGGATCCCTCAAGCAACTCTAAAGCCGGATTCATGGGCTCATCAGAAAGTCATTCAAGGCATCACCACTGACGTTGAGTGAGTCAAATCAGTGCCTGTCATGTTAACTCTTGGCTTGACCATCATCTATAGAGCAATGGAACGCGACGCAAAGACGGTGGCTTCCTGGGACTTTGACCGGGTAATCCCTTGCCACGGGGTAAGCACTGGATAGAGTGCTCCTCCGAATCTCGGATGCTTACGTCGACCACCAGGATGTCATCGAGCGAGGTGGAAACAAAGCATGGCGAGCTGCCTACCAGTTCTTCATCGACTAACGCCCCAGACACGACTGGTAGCCTCCGGGCCGATTTATCAAGAAAACGCTCCACCTACGAGCCTGCGATTACAGTACTGTGTTTAAATATGTAACACCCCTATGGTATCTCTATTCCTGAATCCACTGATAACTGCGCTCGGACGGTTGGGGCCTCGAAGTTCCTGTCCGGAATCTCAGATCTGAGTGCGCAACCTTGTTGCACTGGAGTCGGAATCTTCGAGGTTGTTGGCCTGGTTCGAAGATACTGTCTCTATCACCATCCTCATCAAGAAACCCATCGGACTCACACTGAGAGGGGTAGCCGCCGAATGGTCGGTCAGCAGCGGCGGTATCAGAAGTGAATGTTCCTGTCGTGGAGGAGATCGGATGGACGACTGATGTCACAGCTATGAAGCATCAGGTTAAACAAGTCGTCGATGAGAGGCAAATAGTTCGCTTCGAGCCTGCCTTATACAGTTGCCATAGTCGTCGGGGCGTGGTTTAGGCTGAGTACTATTAACTTGCTCGATACCTGCTTCCTCCCTGTAGAAAAAGCTCACCCACGGCGAACGGACGAGGAAGAGGCACTACCATCGCTCGTGCACGCATCGCTGACGCATGACATGTGAAGGCCGGAGAACAAGCCTTGGCACCGTAACTGAGTTCTTTTGGGCTCGCCGAGCCTGAGTCATTGGTCAAATTTGGACGCCGTCTGTTGCAGCCCAGGCTGTGCGAGCCGCCGTTGCGCCCGGACACAACTCGGATGAAATCAAAAGTGGTCTTCATTGAAGTCAAGCGGGTCATAGTGAATGGTTAGACAGTACAAGAATGTTCCATCGCGTAGAATATCAACGGTGATTCGGACGACCCTCGAAGCCATCGATATCGGTCGAGGTCCCAGTGCTGGACAAGTCTGAGGCAAAGTAGTTGAGTTAATGTGGGTTGGGGGGTGAGTACATGGTTAACGATGGCTATGCTTATCATGTTCTTACTGCATCATTCTTGTATAACCTGTTGGACACAAAACCCGTCTTGATGCGTATTCCTGCATCAAGATGGGCTTTGCGAAGACAGGTTGTCTAGTGCAAGGACCAATCACTCCACATCAAGCAACCAGCCAGCAGGTAAAGTCGAAATATGGGTACGGATACGGCGAAGGGTGAGATCTCGGACTTGATCTTCAAAAGTTCGGCTATCTTACAGAGGATTTCCTCCACGACGCTTGCCTGGGCTCTGGGGCGAGGGTGAGCTTTGTCAGCGAAAAGGAATGGTCTTGTCAGTGAGAGGTTGGTGAATCTCACCTAAAGGGCATCTTCTCTTGCGACAGCCCAAAAGCACAGGATAAGTGTATGCGATGCAGGGTCCTGAGACTTGTGATAAAGTAAAAGATCGCGTGTCGCGCTTCCTAATGAAATAATGAAACGAACCTGGATCTCAGATGTCTTCAAAGTTCGTTCTCCGGAAAACTGTTCACGTTGGGGAGTCACTTGATGATGGAACATGCTTCTCTTCTTCAAGACTCTCAAGAAATCAATGCTTGAACTGTTCCACTTTGATGCATTCCGGCCTGCTGATTGTCGGTCGACAGAGGTCGGTCCTGAGGGCAAGCTAACCCTTGAAGGCGATGTTAACTTCTAAGAAGACGGAGAAGTTAGTGACCCGGTCAAGTATGTCGATTGGATCGAACACTGCGCCCCAGAGGACTCATCGGACAACGTCGACCTGCAAATTGTGAGTCTGAGTCCGATTAGTATGGGTTCAAGTCGCGGCGGTCCAAACTACCACCGGAAAATTCTAAACAAATGATACTGTCACCGGTCAGTGTGTGCAGGTCCTTTCTGTCGATCTTCGAGCTTGGCGCTGCGGCCAACCAGACTCTACTTCTTTTTTTACTCGACTATTTCGAAGGACCATCGAGCGAGGGACGCCGGGAGCAAGCAAATTTAGTGGAGCACCTCAGCAGGGATATTTTTTTAGGACGGTCTTCAACATCACCTCATGGATCTTGCAGTTATTGGTTCGACTTCACTACCACTGGTCATTGGCAATTTTGGCTAGGGAATTGGAATTCGTCACGAAGCTCCACCATGCGGACACCCATTTTCATTAAACGGATTACTATTAAGGACGGGGCGATTCCCACCTCGCGCGACACAGGGGGGGATCGTGCTGAGCACCGGGATCTCAATCTGCCGCTTGGTCAGGTTGATAGCGAAGGAATTTCTGCAGTACGCATTGGAAAAGCATGCTGTAGGCAATGGCTTCTGGACACACAAATCCGCATCTGGGCCAGTTGACGAAGTGTGGTGAGCAGCCCTTTTGGAACACGCGGCGAAGTCGTGTATTGGGGCAACGGTCTCTTATAAGACTGGACCTGGGATGAGGATAACCATCACAGACACTACGATCTTACCACCTATGCCTCTTTGCTTGCTTTGCCCGACTAGCGACCAACCTTCGTTCGTCGAAATCGGCGAATTGACGAATGTGAGCTAGTTACTTGCTCGTCAGGGGCCACCACAGTCTGACTTTTTTCCCGCTCTCTAGCATATTTCGGAGGTACATTCGAAAGCACCTCTTGGACCTGCAGGACATCCTCCTCAACTCGTCCCCGCCACCCAATGTTGCATCTGCAACAAGCAGTTCGCCACTCCAGGCGCTTTGCTTAGCCACCAGAAGGCTAAACGACACTATCTGCCTCGTTCGACGTCCTCCCCCAAATTCCCAAGCCCCGAGGAACTTGCTCACCAACCAGTGATTCGTGGAGTCTCTGCATCTTCAGCTGCCGCGGACGGCAATGCGATGACCAACGGGTTGGACGTGGCTGAGCAGCTTGTTATACATCGCTGTAACGAGTGCCAAGTAAACTTCGACTCTCTTGCTGAGCTGGAAACTCATCGGTCCTCCCATGGGAAGATCTCATGCTCAAAATGCAGTTACCTATCCTCCTCCCTCATGGAGTGGAATGACCACTTCAAGCGAGCGCACCAAAAGGCTCAACTCAACAGTTGTCAGGCGGGGTCCGCTTCCGACGCCATCCCCGCTCCCCAGAGAAGCTCCAGCCCAGCTATCATCCGTCCAGCGAGCCCTCAGTCTATAATCAACAAGAGCGTCTCCAACTCGCACGGCAAAGGTCTTGTTGTCTGCGATCTTTGCAAGAAACAATTTAAAGGTCAGGCGGGCTTGCAAGCCCACATGGCTGCGAAGCATCCTGCGGGCGCGGAGTGCGTTATTTGCCACGTTATCTGTCCCTCAACAGCCGCGCTCGTAGAACACGTTGACAACGTCCACTCGTGTGCCGTATGTCAAGATGGCATTTTGAGAGATTCCCAGACTTTGTCCGATCACATGATCGAGCATTCTCATCCTATTTCATGCAAGAGGTGCGGGACGCGGTACCAGACAGAGGAGGGGCGCAAGCTTCACTTCGCTGCCGCAGATAATGACCATCCAGTCTGTGTCGCCTGCCATCTCGGCTTTGAGGATGATAATGCATTACACGCGGTAAGTGCCGCAACTCGGAGTTAAGGGAGCTCCCGATGTTCACTTGGACCCATTAGCATACGGATTTAGTTCATCCCGCTTCTCCGCAGCCAAGCCCAAAGTCGAGCTCTCTCCGATTTTCCGCGGAGCCTGGTGTAGGAGCCCACGAAGCCACGAAACGCCGCCGCCCCTTTCAGTGCGAAGTCTGCTACGAGGTTTGTTTGTCCCAGACGGAACTCGACGTCCACGTCGTTACAGTTCATTCGTGCCCAATTTGCCATGATGGCATCTATATGGACATGAGAGAACTGGAGCAGCACCTGGAGCAGCATCGCTCCCCTTACGCATGCCACACATGCGGTTTGGCGTATGCCGAGGAAGATCAGCTCCTTGAACACTACAAGGACTCCGCGAGCGATGTCCACCCTTATTGCGAGAAATGTCATCTTGGGTTTGAGAACAACGACACGTATACCGCCGTAAGTGTCACACTATGAAGGTGAGAGTGAGATTACTAATCGGGGTTTGCAGCACGTCGACGAAGTCCACCCGCGCGTCGCTTGTCATGTATGTGAGGGTGAATTTTTCGATCCCGAAGAACTCGCTATTCACTACTTGAGTTCGTGGAAACATCCCAAGTGCGAGAAATGTGGTATTGGATTCAGAGATCAGTTTGATTATACGGACGTAAGTGATGAGACTTGTTGTTGGTTCTCCTTTGACCTCGAATGGTGCAGCATGGCGCTTCTGCACATCCTGAGTGTCATTGTTATCTGTGCCAATGGCACTTTGACACCCCGGATATCTTACAGAATCATATCAAGCATTTTTTTAACCATCCTAAATGTCAAGATTGCAATATCAGGTTTGCTGACGCGGATGCGTACCAATACGTGAGGTCTGGAACTTGACATGGATAACCTAGTGATAACCCTACTTCCTTTCTAGCATCTTTTCATCGTTCACCGTCCACGCTTTGGTGATCAGGGACGTTCTGATGTTCCGGCTGTTGAGCCCGACCGAGAGGACAAGACACTCCATGATGATCTTTCGAGTCCCTTATTGAGTGCTCGAGCCTTCGACCCTGTTTGGGGCTTCGAGGGCAATGCGAATCTCCCATATGCATCATTTATCCCCTTACCTCCCAGTCTGAGTGGTTACTCTAGCCCTACATCCCAGAGGGTAACTGCTGAATCCGGTGGCTCACTGGGGTCGCATTCGCGCAGTTCTACCCTTTCTGTCGAGCAACGTTCTCCTACCGACGGACAGCCCTGGAACGGGACCATCCAACCACTGTCTCTGGACGCTGGCGAAAACCTCAAAGCATCTCCCGAGTTTGATCACTCTCCTTTGTCGACGCTTCCGGCTGTCGGGACACCTCTCATATCCAGCGTGCCGACAATCCAATCGGTCGACCTCCACAGCCCGTTCAGCCCACGGCCTGAACCGCCCTCACTGTTCTCACTGTCTCAGGGGATTAGCAGCACCACAGTGACTGGGGCGGAACATGATGACGTGGATAGCAATTCTAGCAGCTCCTTTACGCGTTCTCCTCCATTAATCTCCCCCGTCGTTAAATTACCTGATCCGGGTGCCGTATCTCCGACGTCTACATCGAGTTGGACGATGACAAGCGATACGGATTCTAGGAGGTCCACAGCTCATACCCGTTCTATATCTTCATCCAAGGGGATTAGCGGCACGTTTTCCGTAGGTCAGACTGCAACGTCCGATCATACTGTCCCGCAGTTGAGCTTGCTGGTCCCAAGCTCGACACAGCTAACTGGCAGCGCAAGGTCGTGGTCAGATTCTTTCGCGGCCCACACGGAATGTTTTATTGACGTTGTATTCTAGTAACTCGGGATGTCCCAGTTCTATCTCCCCCGAGTCGGCCGGCATCAGCATCTCCGCCAGCATGACGCCAGAGTATCTTCGCGAGGCGCGAGCGTATCTATCCCTCACACATCAGGCGCAAGAATCACCGTCCCGTCCAGTATCTTGTGGTCCTGGTATTTCATCACCCATTTTATCCTCCACAGGACTTGCTATAGGTGAACGAGGACGCCGCCGTGAGGTGCGATTTGAAGATAACATCATGTCGGATTCTGGATGGGACAGGCAGTCCACGTCGAGTGATTCATCCCTTGAACCACCGGTCGTACTCCCTCGACCAGGGGTGGGCAATTTGAAGATGAATGGTATGCCTTCGCTCTGCGTCTCACGCGTAAATTATCTCATATGATTTGGTGCAGGTATCAGCAAATTACCGCGTTTTTCGGCTCTCAGGCGTCCGACTAGAAAGTGGACTAACGGTCAGGCAAATCATGTACCACTTCGCGCATACAACAGACGGCCGAACGGGACGCCTTCGCCATCATACCACTGCAGGTCCTGCTATAGGGATCACTGCGAAGAACCGACGACGACTACATGTGGCCACTTGTTTTGTCACGAGTACGTACAGCCTTGAATGATTTCCTCCTGACCAGCGTTTCTGAGCTAGATGCAGGTGCATTTCTACGGCGGTTATGAAAGATGCACGTTGTCCTGTTTGTGAGGCACCGACGTTGCTGTATTGTCTGTTCCGTATCGATACGTCGGCTTGAACTGGAGTTGTAACTCGTCCCCCAAGTCCCAAGTTTACTGTCATTTAAACGTCACGGTATCTTGTGGTTTTTTTAATGTATATACATGGTTGATAGGCCAATGTATGAATTGTGTGCATGCTCACCTGGTCCCATTTCAAGGTAACGGTGCTCACCTTGAACTACTCGACAGTCTGTGTCACGAAGTTTCGATCACAGAGGATCGCTCAATCTTTTCCTCTCCGTCAAAAAATGAGTCTACGTCGGGTCTATCGTCAGCACACCATTCTATCGTACCCTCGACGATGTCGTACGTGTGCCCGACTCGGACGTGGAACCTCTCACTCCCCGCCAAGCACTCCAATACTTGCAGCTTGAGTACTGTCGTTTGTTTGCTTCGAACTAGCTAAGTACCCAGACTACCGTTCTCACCTCGTGTACATATCTACGCAGCCAAATTCAAATTCGGATCGGCCACAAACGGGCAAACGTTGGCTCCTCGACAATCACACATTGTCCATCGGCCCCGAAAACCCATTGATTTACATTAGTACATTATGTAGGTCTGAAGAGCGCGTGGTAACCTGGTTGTATGCTTCTTCCGCGCAGCTGGTTGGCGGAGTCTTCGGGTATGGTACAACATGTGTGTTGAAGGTTGAACTCGACCCACGCACCTCGAGAACACACGTATGTGACGACCGACGCTCAGATGTATGAGTCAAATCCTGAGGCTTATCAAGTATAGTTTTATGAAAGCCCAGCCGCGACGGTGGAGGACTCGGACCATGTCGAGATCAAGACATATGTACAACTACGTCATCCATTCGCTTGCATTGGGAGAGTTGAACTTTCAAGTCAAGACGTCCGATAATCATTCCGTGTAAATTGATGGAGGGGTTACAGTTCTTCTGACATGCCTGCGATGCGTTTCGACCATGTCATCTGCTCGATTAGCTCGAATGCCAAGTCATTCGGGAATGCGCTCTGTGTATGGATTAATCCGCAAGACGACCTGTAGTATGGTACATTGGACGACGTTCATGTTGTGCGAACTTATCCAGCTTATTATGGTAAGGTCGGATGAGTCCTTGTCAAGAGGATCATGATTAGGCATTCAGCGGTCTGGTCATCCCTTCTGCAGGGTCCGGACGTCTTCTGTGTAGCATAAAATCATAAAGGTGACAGGAGATGACAGATGTCTTCATGGTAAGACCGGGTGGATGAACGTAGGGAAATGTTGTCAACTTACCCGCTTCGCTCCAGATGTACCGTTGTCTAATCGCGTGGGGTAGCCTTCGTGCCATCAAATGTTGCGCCCTCCATTCTGTGGTTAGCCAACCTCGGTGAGCATCGTTCCTCTACTCCTCGTGGCGCTCGATTCCCCCAGTACTAAATCAGCCTTGGGGTCCTGATGGGCCGCTACGCCGGGACGTGTGTTTTTTCAGCAGCTTTGCTGCTAAACGTGAGCTGACGTATTCTCAAGCTCGGTCCTCCTGAACGCAACTTTGATGTGGATGATTTATTATCGGTCAATGTGCCATGCGAGGACAGTGAAGAAATACGTTGCCGAGCGCATCTCATACAGGGGATCCTGACAACAGCCGGTGTGTTACTCGAACCGTGGGAAAGAGATCTTTGCGCTACACTCTATTACCCGTGTGAGGGTCCACAGCGTGGTCACAAGAAAATCATCATCAAACACCAACGAGGAAGCGTGAACGTGCAAGGTGTAAACTGAAAAAACTGAGACCGGAGGAGGAGGCTCGGGCTGCGAGAACGGTCGAGGCACGTGACTCGATCACGTGTGCGTGATCAAACCTCACGAGCAAAGACCTTGCAAGCAAGGTAACTGTCGATCCGGTGCTCAGCTTGCACTGTCGGTCAACAATGCCTTTCTGTTCCCTGTGTCCCGGCCGTTCCTTCACGGACAATAACGCCGTCCGCATGGTCAGTACTCTCTTTCCGAGATCGTCCATGACGCTCACTTGACGACCCGTTCTGCCAGCACAAAGAGTCCAAGCACCGCTCAGGCTCATATGCTTGTGGAGAGTGTAGCAAGGTGCTACTCTCCCAACAGGCTCTCGACCAACACACCAAAGACAAGCATTCCTTTTTCGAGTGCGAATACTGCGATTGGGAGTTCTCCACGGACAAGGGACGCTTGGACCATCAAAAGGCCAAACACGCACCCATGTTCGAGTGTCACTACTGCGATCGCGAATTCACCACAGTCAATGGCCGCGACGCACACGAAAAGGCGACGCACCCTACGTTCGAGTGTCACTATTGTGACCGCGAATTCAACTCTGAGCAAGCTCGGGAGCAGCACGAGGATGCCAAGCATCCTACGTTCGAGTGTCACTATTGTGACCGCAAATTTAACTCTGAACAAGCTCGGGAGCAGCACGAGGACACCGAGCATCCTACGTTCGAGTGTCACTATTGTGATAGCGAATTTTCTTCGGAGGATGCACGGGAGCAACACGAGGATGCCAAGCATCTGACGTTCGAGTGTCACCACTGTGGTCGCGAATTTTCCTCGGAGGGTGCTCGGCAGCAACACGAAAAGGTCAGACACTACTTTGAGTGCAAGCTCTGTAGTAAGAGCTTCACCCGGGTGGAGGCACTCCGACAGCACGAGCAAACCACGCCTCACATAGCCTGCAGCTATTGTATCACAAAGTTCTTCACCCAAGACTCCAAGAATGCACACGAGAAGTTTTCTAATTGCAACCCCGCCAATCGGGTCAAGCGCCCCACGCTGACGCCCTTCGACAAGCCACCTTTTCAGTTTGGCTCACGGTCGTCAAACGCTCCCCAGTCGACGAAAAGTGTTAATGAAGAGTTGTCAACCTCTGACGTCACTGAACGTACAGACGAAGGATCAGACTCGGAGTCACTCGCTTCTCATTCTCGTTCATCGGATTCGACAGTGGACGAAGGTGAAATGTTTCACTCGACAAGCGGGATTTCTCCTACAGATGGAACTGGCGAAGGGGCTACTGTCGAGCGGCCTTGCTCGTGCACGCATTCGCTCGAGCCCCGCACGTGCTCGATATGTCAACAAACGTCTTCCTTGTCATCGAACACAGACAAGCCTGTCCCAGACGATGCGGGGAATGTCGTCTCTGCTAATACGAACCACCAGGATGGTTTTATCGCTCCCTCCAACGCCATTCTACAGTGTATACCTTGCCTTGAGGTCTTTGGAACTGAAGAGGCTTCTCGGGATCACGTCTGCGCTTTCCGCGCAGCTATGTTCCGACCCCATTGCCCGGTATGCTACACTCAGTTCGATGACGAGCCGTCACTTCAGAAACACCTGGAAGGTCTTCAGTCGTTCTCATGCCACCTCTGTCCGACTCGGTGCTGCTCGGATGAGATGATGCAGGATCATCTGATCAGCCATCCGACGTGTGGCAAGTGCGGCAAGTTCTTTGCCGATAATCTTGCCCTTTGCGCGGTAAGGATTTGTTTTCCAGTCTCACGACCATTTCATTGATGAGCACTGCCATTCACTGATATCGAATCTATTCGTCAGCATCTGGAATCGGACCATCCAGTCGTGGTCTGTTGGGATTGCGATGGCATTGTTGTCGAGACGGATAGTCTCGAGTTGCATTACGCGGATTCTTCCGCACATCCATCGTGTGCATTCTGCGGCCTGGGAAAGAGAAATTCCGCCGATATGGACGAGGTTTGTTGTGATCCCCGTGTCGATATTGTGGTAAACACGTTTCTTACATCCCCACACAGCACGTCAAGCACGTGCACGCCCCAAGTGCGGAGATGAAAGACGACCCAGAAGGTGGCAACGTAAATGTCAGTGCCAAATTATAGCTTAGTACCATGCTAACGTGGTTTGTGAAATCAGGCGAATCCAGATGGAGAGTCTCCTTTAGGAGAAACGCAACCGCCCGGAGCGGACCGGGAGGATGCTGCACGACAAGAGCTCGATCGCGCGCCACCACCATCTGTTGTGGAAATTGCTGGTCCGCTAGGTGGACCTGGTGAAGAGCTCCACAATAGCCCATTACAGACGGAGTCGTCCCTTTCCTTGTCACCTCAGCCATCCATGCCACCCCAGGTTGAACATGTAAACGAGGCAGCTGTGAACCCGTGCGTCATCGACGGAGAGGAATCCCCGAATCCTGGCCTACGCCAATATGCATCTCCTTCCCCGACACCCTCCGAGCATGGCAGTGATGCGAGTCGACCGCAGTTGCTCGCCTCCGGAGCAACCAACACTGCTACAAATAACGACACCCGACCTCCGTCTCCCGCCTCCTCTGTTTCCGCGGAGCCCTTCTCTGATACAAGGTTCATGCCCCCCCCCCCTTTTTTTTTCTCGTTATAATGCAGCCGAACTGACTCCATGCTGACAGCACATCCAGTACTCCGACGTCCTCGAGCCAATCGGTCGTATTCGTTTCGGCCGATGGGATACCCGATTATATCCGAGAAAACCGTGCTGTGTTGGTAGCTACCAGCGCGGGTTCCCCATCGTCGGGCCGTATCCCCCTACGGCTTCCGTCGTGGTCGTCCCTCGAATCGATGGAAATAGTTGATCCTATGCGTGAGAAACGTGCGCGGGCCTCGGGCGGTGCGACCGTGCCAAGCTCAGGCAGCGTGGTACACCGGTTACACTGCCGAATCTGTAATTTGGATCCTTGCGAGGACATGACTGCGACCATATGTGGGCATCTGTTTTGTAAAAGGTGCGTTGGAGACCGTCACACGTTTGTTGGTTTACGAAAAATGGGGTTTTGGTTTCGTTTAGGTGTATCACGCAGGCCGTCGTCGCAAAGTCGGAATGTCCCGTTTGTAAGGGCGCGACGCTGCTCTATTGCCTCTTCAAGCTGGATCTTTCGGTCTAGACCGCCGTGTACCAGCGTGCTGCGTTATCTGTGACACAGGCTTGAAGGTGGTCTTATCTTGGTAATCTAGCATATTTTTTTTTGCATGACGTTTTCCTCATCTAGACGGTGCTCTTGTATCATCCACTGTGTTCCTTACATGTGCTGTATATCTCGCCTGTAACCTGATTCTTGATTGTTGTCTTGGATACTCTCGAATCTCGATAGTCTGTTACATAAGATGAAAAACAGGTAGGTGATTTGGTTTCTACAGGGGCTCAGGTGACGACCACATGGTGCGCGAAACGCCTGCCCAAGTGTCGCTTCCGCATCAGATACCGAGTGGATATCTATGACTTGGGTGAACCGTCCGTTTGACTAGCGATAGCCATCTCGACTTGCGAATCCTTCTCCGTCTGGCTCCGGGTGGTCTCCAGACCGGATTCTTGAGCTTCGCGTCGTTGGCGTCTCCGCTTTCCGTTCGCGGACTCCCATCCAAAGATCTTTGTGCGTCCCTATCAAAAAAAGCAATATTTTAACTGTCTTGCTTGACAAAACAAGCAGCCTAGCTTACCTCTCGGAACTTGTAGTACACGAGCACGGCGATGACGGCTAGCCAGTAAAACACATATGACAGCACGCTACCCACTGGCGGCACGATCAGTAATGTGGTCAAAGAGGAACGAAGGGGGGAGCGTTACACGTCGCGCTATTTTCCCAGCCAAAGATAGCGTAAAAGACGGACCAACTGCCCGTGGATGAGGAGCAACAGTCGAGGTGCCAAACGTTACCTCGAACGTCATAGGTCCCAGGGCCGGTTCCACCCTCATCATCAGAAGAGGCACCGATGAGGTGAATGAATGCGTTCTCCTGGAATGCCCAAACCGCTTTCGAGAAGAGGCCGGCACCGATGAGTAAGATAAGGTTCGTCATGCAGACGAGGAATATTTTGAATGCTGTCATATTAGTGTGTTATCAATGCAAGGACTTGGCAGGGAGGTGATGAGATACTTACTTGTTCGGCTGGCGAATTGGTACACGATAGCCCCGCATGCAAGGCCACTGATGATGCCGACGATGGTGGCGATGGGTATAGATGTAGCAGGTTGTGCGAGCGAAACGCCCCCGACGAAGACGACTGCTTCCAAACCTAAGAGAAGAGGTCAGCGGGGGGGGAGCATGGTGGGGGGCAGGGACCTACCCTCGCGAAGGACGGTGATCATGGGGAGGATGAAGAGGACCCATTTACTAGTTTTTGCGCCGCGATCATCCTCTAAGAAAGCAGGTCAGAGGCGCGTCTCGGACGTCCAGGATAAACCTACTTTGGCCGTTGAACGCGTTTTGGAGCTTGATACGCCATTTTGTGCGCGCATTCTCCATTTTAAGCATGGTTACGCCCATGACGAATATCATGAGGGACGCGATCAACTGGAATATGCCTAATAACGTGTTAGGGCTGTTACGACAGAGGATGTGTCAAAGAATACGTGCCTTCCCATAACTGTTCTGAGTTTGACCAGAGATTTTTCGCCTGAGTGAACCAGATGGCGACAAATGCTGCGCCGACAGCGACGGCGATAGCTAAGCCGAGCAGCGCACCGAGAATGACCTGGGATACACGTCGAGGTAAGATATACGCGCGCTGTAGACGGGACCATACCTGTAACTTGAGTTTCCTCAGAACACGCGGTGTGATAGTGGTGGGAATGGACTCTGGGTCCGAAGGTGTCGCATGGGCAGGCGACGGACCGTGTGCGACGGTGCTGGTAAAGCTGTGGTCGGGAGGCGATGTGGCCTGCTCTGGGGAGAGAGCAGAAGGGTCTTTGTGGAGGATTTGTTCGACGAGACTGAGGAGGACGGAAACGATGAGGGAGGCCTCGAGGGCCTCGCGGAAGACGACGAAGAAGATGGAGAGGGAGAAGAGATTCTGGGACATGGCGGTCGCTGATTGAGGGTTGGGTGGGGGAGGTATACCTCGCTTTATCTGATAATTTCATCTCAACTCCGATGTCCGACTGATCGCCGCTTGGCATCGGCCGTGTCACATCTTTTTCTTATCTGATAATCTGTCCCTTTTTATTATCTGATAATTTTATGGTATCACCTCGTCACCCATAAAACATGCGTTTCTCAGCACCAGCTAGCCCTATTCCCCTCCCTCCAACAGCCCACTCATGTTCGGCTCCCTCTTCTGCCTCCTCGCCTGCACCTCCATCGCATTGGCCGGCGTCCAGGAACTATGGTGGAATGTCACCTATGTCCAGGACGCAGATCCAGACGGCCTCTTTGCGCGTCGTGTCATTGGCGTCAACAATAGCTGGCCGTACGTGATTCTATCCTCGCTATCGTGACCTGACGTGACCTCCTTCCCCAGACCGCCCTCACTCGCCATCAACACATCGGATTCCCTCCTCCTTCACGTGACAAACTCACTCGACGCACCAACGGCCCTACACCACCATGGCATGTTCTTCAACTCCTCCAGCTGGATGGACGGCGCAGCCCAAGTCTCTCAGTGGTATGTTCCAGAATCCACCTTCGCATCTGTCACTCACATCACGCCCTCCATAGTGGTATCCCCCCCGGTCAGACATTTGATTACCTCGTGCCAATCAACTCCTCTGGACAGCACGGCACCTTCTGGGCACACGCCCACGCAAACGTGGGCCCATTTCCCAAACATCTTCTAGCCAAGCTCATTTCGTTCTATAGGGTCAATACATCGACGGTCTTCGTGCACCCCTTGTTTTGCATCCGTCGAACGAAACTTACCAGTACGACGAAGAATTCACCGTCATTCTGGGCGATTGGTATCACCAAGAACATGCCGTGTTGATCCAAACATTCATCACCATGGGCAATCCGAGCGGCATTGAACCAGTGCCAAGTGAACCTTATTGTTACTTTGCAACCCTTTTGATGGACTGTGCTATTGTTTAGATTCCGGGTTGATCTACTTTTCGCAAAATTCGTCCTACTTGCCTCCCATCGCAGGAAGCTCTCCAGCGCCAGTAACCTCTGCGGTGGGATTCAACGAGAATGCAACTCTGCCGTTTGTTCCTGGCCGCACCTATCGGCTGAGAATCATTAACACGGCAGCGTTCACCCCATTCTACTTCTGGATCGACGGTCATGAGATGCGCATCATCGAAGCCGACGGTGTAAGTTTGCCATCTCAGCCTCCGATCCACTTGCAACGACCTTCATGAAGCTAACCACCATCATTCATATAGACAGACGTTCAAGAATATCCTACAGATATGCTCAGTATCTCTGCTGCACAACGCTACTCTATACTCGTTCAAGCTCGGAACGATTCATCTTCCAACTGGATGATCCATGCTAACATGGACACCACAATGTTTGACAAGGTTCCCGTGACACTACAAACGAGTCTGTACTCCCCTCAATTTATTCGCTTTCATCGACTGAGATGCACCCAAATAGATCTCACCTCTTCGATCACATATACCGCTGGGCAAAACATTACTGACCTAGGGCCTGTACAGAACTACAACATAACTAACGATACTGCGCTCGTCCCGGTCGACGCAATCCCGCAACCCGTAGCTTCAAAATCCGTTGAATTGGAGGTAGTGTTCCAAACCATGGATGACGGCACGAACCGTGGAACGCTCAATGGTTATGTCTACAATCACCCGATCGTACCCGCTATCATGTCCGCCCTCACTCTCGGCGAAAATGCAACAACCCCAGAAGCGTACGGACCGTATAGCATCATGCTCGATCATCTCGACGTTGTTGACATCGTTGTCAAGAATGGAGACAAGGGATCACATCCATTGTGCGGCGACATTTTTTGCCACAGTTTCGTTGCTGATCTCAATGTCTCAGCCACCTGCACGGTCACAAGTTCCAAATCGTCAATCGCGCTCAACAGTACAACTCGACGGATCCTACATTGAACCCTCCGCTGATCGAGGGGCAAACCAATCCAATGCGCCGCGATACTATAGCCATTCCAGGTGGCGCGTCTGCCACACTCCGGGTTGTTGCGGATAATCCTGGGGCGTGGCTTTTCCACTGTACGTTCCTCCGACCGCGCTCGTAGATAGCTAATCACTTTCGGCTAGGTCACATCGAATGGCATTTGGAAGCCGGTCTTGCAGTCCAATTCATCGAGGCACCGCTCCAGGTCCAGGAGCGAGCTGTAGGACAAGTCCCATCATCCCTATATGAACAGTGTGCAGCGCTAGGTATCCCTCAATCAGGAAATGCCGCTGGTCATGCGTCTGCAACGGATTTGACCGGGCTGCCTTTGGGACCATGGCCACAGATAATGGGTTGGCTGCCAAAGGGTATCTTGGCCATGACTGGGTGAGTATGCCCGCTCCCGGACTCGCGGCGTCCTAAAGAACTCGTCTGATATATTGTCGACACAGGTGTGTACTCACGGCTGTTATCGGCATGGCGACCGTGGTATGGTATACGATGGGGGTCACGGACAGCGAGGAGGAAATCGAGCAGGAAGTGATGAGACGCATCGAAACCAAGCGAAACCGAAGACGCTTTGGTTTGTTCAGAAAGACGCAGTGATCCCCAACTTGTGACGGGGCCTTGTAAAGAATGGTGACTGTGGACACGACGATCCATATCTCCAGATGGAAGACGTTATCCCATGCAATGACATGCGTATTGTATTCGCCGTAGATTCGTGGATGTTGGATACCTGAACAGTTAGATTTGATCAATCAATCACATCCAGGAAGAATCTACAGGGTCAAGTGCGCATGGCTCACGGTGTGAATACTGCTGAGGATTACCCTGAGCGTGCCGTCCCGGAGAACGTTTTTCTTAGAGCCAAGACTATATACGTACAGGGGACCTAATTTTGAGACTCACGCTCAAGGTTAATTGGCGTTCCTTCTTCCGTCCGGAGTGAGACCATCGCAAGTTGTCGTCGTCGTTCTCCAAGAAATACGCAGTCGGCGTTATCCGGAATTTGAGAAGAGAAAATTTAATTCGCTCAACAAGTGACTCCGAAATGATACACTCTGCCCGTTTTCTTTTTCGTCCTCTCTCAGCCACCGCTATCCTCCCCATCAGCAAGCAAGGCCTCCTCAGAATACGTTCCATGGCCACCGTAAACACACCCGCCTTCGTATGTACTTGTCTTCTCCATCACACCTGATCCCTTCTAAACCAGCCGTAGAACAAGGTTTTGTACGCACCTCTGTCCGAGATCGATCCCGAGGTACAGAACATCATCGACAAGGAAACCTGGAGGCAGTATTCTGGCCTTGAACTCATCGCCTCAGAGGTTCGCTCTCTCCTGTTTTCTCGAAACTGTTTTTATGTTCTGAACACTCCCTGCCAAAAAGAACTTGACCAGCCGTGCCGCCATCGAGGCCAATGGCTCGATATTGACCAACAAGTATTCCGAGGGTCTTCCTGGGGCCAGGTACTACGGTGGTAACGAGTGGATCGACGAACTCGAAATCCTCTGCCGCAAGCGGGCCTTGAAGGCATTCAACCTCGATCCCGAGAAATGGGGTGTCAATGTCCAGCCTTATTCTGGAAGTGTAAGTCCATCTACACCGGCTTGATACGAGTCACCCTGGGACTGATCGTCAAAATTTTTTTCTCTACTTACCACAGACCGCCAAGTGTGTTTTGCTTCTCCTGATTCGGCTGGACAGGATTGACCAACTTTCCTTAGCTTTGCAGCCCTAACGGCATTGATTCAACCCCAGGACAGACTCATGGGACTGGGTCTGCCTGACGGTGGTCACCTCACCCACGGCTACTACGTATGTTCCATGATCCTCGAACTTGTTTTACCTCCTCACCCTGGCTTGCTCTACAGACTGCGAAGAAGAAAATGACCGCGTCTTCGATCTACTTCCAGTCTTTCCCTTATGGTCTCGACCCTTCGACGCAGCTAGTTGATTACGCGGTTTTGGACAAGCAAGCCAAGATATTCAAGCCCCGTTTGATCATCTGCGGTGCTTCCGCCTACCCCCGAGACTGGGATTATGCGGCGCTCAAGGCCACTTGCGACAAGGAAGGTGCCTATTTGATGGCAGATATCGCTCACACGAGTGGTTTGATCGCCGCACAGGAATTGAACAACCCTTTTGACTACTGTGATGTCGTCACCACCACAACGTAAGTATCCCCCACCTTTCGACTTCCCGTCCAGAACTCGGGGACTGATCGGATTTAGTCACAAGACCCTCCGTGGCCCACGAGCGGGTTTGATCTTCTTCAGGAAAGACGGTCAAAGCCACCAAGACCTCGAGAAGCGCGTCAACGATGCTGTCTTCCCTGCTTGCCAAGGTGGCCCCCACAACCACGTGCGTCTGTCCCTTAACCTTTGCTATCATATTGTAATGCACCTTCCCTGCAGACCATCGCTTCCATCGCGACAGCACTCCTCCAGGTTTCCCAGCCCGAGTGGAAGCAATACGCACGTCAAGTCATCGCCAACGCCAAAACGCTGGGGGCCTACCTCATTGAGCGTGGTTACAAGCTCCAGACTGGTGGTACCGACAATCACCTTGTTCTTTGGGATCTCAGGCCTCTTGGGTTGACCGGTAGCAAGATCGAGAAAGTGTGTGACCTTCTTGGCATTACCATCAACAGTATGTTTCCTTTTTCACATGCCCCTGCTCCACTTGTCGAGTCAAAATTCTCTTTTTTTGCTTAGAAAATGCCGTTTCTGGGGACGCGTCCGCACAAACGCCTGGTGGTATCCGTCTCGGCACTTCCGCCCTAACGTCGCGTAACATGGTGGAAGAAGACATCAAGATCGTCGCAGAGTTCTTGCACCGTGCCGTCCAGCTCTCGCTCGTCCTGCAAAAGGAGGCTGGTTCGAAGCTGCTCAAGGACTTTGTCCGGGCAGCCACCACCGAGAGCGAGGGGAAAGTCGGGGCCAAGTTGGTGAGGGAGCTGCGTCGGGACGTCGTTGCGTTTGCACGCGGGTGGCCTTTGCCTGGTGCTGACGTGTCTAGGATTCAACGACCTGCTGGGATCGAGGAGGACGATTAGAGGGTTAGTTTCGTTTTTTTTTTTTTTTGAGGGGAGGGGGGGTGATACGGCAAAAGATTCAACGATCACGAGCGGATTTCGATTTGGACATTTCAACATTGTCCACTGGCAGCGTGTACCATTTTTTGTATCCTTTTATTCCCACACTTAGTTGCACCTTTGACATGTTACTGTTTAACGTAGTATGTGGTGCAAATGACCCTGATTTTCGGAGCGCGCTGGCTGCAAAACATGAGAAGGATTCAATCACCAAGGTTTGGGGGAGTTGAAGTTTTTTTTTTGCGCGTCACCAAAGAGCCTGATTGCTACGCGTCAAGTTACACGATCTACCCAAGATGTGGTTGATACGTTCTTGGATGTGTCTATGTATGTATATTTACTGATACACAATTTGACAGTGAACTTAATTATCGCTGGACCACACACCGTTGAAAGTTGTGATTGGAGGACGGCTAGCAAGAAGGGAAACAAAAAATACGACTATACCCAAAACCAGCATAGTTCCTGAACTAACCCATTAATGTAAGTAGTAACAAGGAAGGTGTGGGCTTACCTCGCCAAGCGCAATCCCAACTCTTAGACAGTGTCACAGTGGCGAGTTGGGGGCAAGTACTTACTGACATCGCCAAGGAAATTGAGAACCCCCCAATTTATTCGGGGATTAGCCTCCCGTGATGCTGACAGACGGGCCCGTACGCATTTTCATTCAATCACTCCAAGGCTCACTATTCATTCAAGAGAAACTTGGCAATCAACTTTCAGAATACGTGTGTTTTTTCAGCTTGCTCCACCCGATACACCATGGTGTCCTGTCGTGAACCGTACAAGCATATGGGCTCTGGGCAGAGCTTGTCTTTGCAGGTTGTTGATTACCAACGGATGCCGTGATCAAGGGACCTGACGAATAGATGCGAGATGCTAGCCTTATGCAAGTATCACTACAACACTCCGAGCAGATATTTAAGCCAAGTCGGTGTTCCATCCTTCATAGATTCTCCGACTCCGACCTGGCACCATGAATCTGCTTCCCTGGTCTCTGACTCTGAAAAGTACGTGGTATTTTTGGCGTTTTGGTCTCGTGTTTTTCGTGGACGGGAAAGATTGACGAGGCATTGGCCGGCTTTTTCCTTCTTTGTTTTACAGTCATAGCGTGCTCGTTCCACAGCGTCGCGATCGCATGCACCGTTTTTAGGCTGGTGTATCGCTGGTATATGGCTCGTTTCTGGTGGGAGGACGGTTGGGCCGCGTTTGCGCTCGCAGTCGACGTGTTGTGTCTCGTATCCACCTGGCTGGATGCACCTGCGACAGGTAAGAATGAGATCTCATCTGACGCGACTTACCTAGTGTTCACTCGACGTGTTTCGTCTCAAACCAGCTCAGGGGTTGCCACCGATAGACACCATCACCTACTGGATGGCGTCCTTTGGGTTTATCTCCGTCATCTGGTACGCCACCCTGCGCACGAGTAGGACTTTTTTCTTTATTTTTGCTGACCGTTCCCCTCAGGGCTTGTCGGATAAGCATCCTGTTCTCCATCGTGCGCGTCGCGAATCCCTCTCAGCAGCTTCGACGCATCGCGTTCTTCGTCGGCTGTTCGTTCGTCGTCATGTGGGCCGCATTGCTGTGCCAGAGAATCCCGCTTTGCATCAAGTATAACTGCCATATCGCAACTTCGGTAGGAATCTCGCAACTCATAAGTCAGTGTCTCAGCCATTCCCGTGTTCACTCCAAGGGTTTCAACCCCCCCCCCCCCTCTCTCTCTCTTTCTTACTGACTTGCTCTCCAGCGGATGTGATTTCTGATTCCGTGCTCGTCATTTTGCCCATTTATTTCCTTCGACAAACAAGGATTATCCACCGACAGCGGATCATGATACTCTCGGTGTTCTCTACATCGTTGTTGATCACTGGGGTCACTATTCTTCATTCACTCGCTCTCTTCACGGTGAAGTCAAATGGGATTATCGTCATCGGTCACGTCAAGGTAAGTCATGTTTGATCTGTCATTCGTTTTCTCGGCGCGTCCCACAAAAGGGGGAGCTGGGGACGAAAGAGGACGAAAAAACAGAAAAACGGAGGTTTTTGTTCCTTCACATTCGCAGCATACTATCCTTTGTTCCATTTTTTTTTTCGGTTTGACTCACGTGGCATACGCGGTGACAGACGGCACTCTCGCTGATCGTGTGTAACCTCCTCGTGATCGTGACGTTTATGTACCGCATATGTCGCCGAGGCAAGGAGGGCGATCTCGACGCGGCAGAAGGGGTGATCTCGTTCACGAGCGTGGATCTGAACACGGACATTACGGAGAGTGGTGTGGACAAGCACACGCAGACAGTCGTACAGGTCTCAATGGTGTCGGACGGGCCTCTCTCGACGGCCAGATCAATAGTGGTTGAGGGGGAGGGGGAGGGGGCTACGGAATCAAGGCCTGTGCAATAGACCTTTTTACCATTTTGCGAGTTCTGTTCCGGGGACCAGACCATCGGTAGATTCCTTCACCACATACTGTAGTGATATGTGATATACAGCCTGACGTTTATGTATCATATTACAAGACGAGCAGCTGCGTAGACGCTGGCAACGAGTTAATTGTCAAAATGAGCACGCAATACCTCGGGGGAACTGGGAACGTTGACGACACTGGGCCTCTCGATGTCAGGGCATCCCCCCAAGTTGTATCCAGCTCTGTTGAACGTGTGGATCTACATGAGCATCACATGGTACAATCTTGTTGGTATTCCAATCTCTGTACTTACTTTCAGGTGTGAACTCGCTATACAGCAGACGGAGGCTGCCATAGCTCTCCTTCCGTGGCTTCGGTCAGCCACGGCACAACCTTTCCGTCCGCGGGGAAGTCATCTTTATGCTTCTTCGCTACCTTGATGAACTCCTCTCTGCCCAACCCGGTCAAGTTGACCTCGTCGCCAAGCACCCCCCTCGCCTCGTCAGCAACATCAGCCTCCGCTGCAAACTTTTCCACAACCCCCTTTAAAAGACCTCTCTCCAGACCATCCGCATAGTCATACCAGCTCTTCTTGTCCGCATCGGGCCCAAAAATATAACGCACGAGTTCCCAAAACAAAGAGTTGTACATGTGCTCGTAACGGATGCATTGTTCGAACAGGTAGAGCCCCTGGCAGTTGGCAAATGCGCGAGACAAAGCAGGCGCTGTGTCCGGGAATTTCTCCCGCTCTGCCTTCTCGAGTAAACGGTTGAACGAGGCTTGGTCACGAACGTTCCGTGGACGGAGAGGGTCGTCTTCAGGCCACTCGGGATGATCGACGATGAAAAAGGGATACTGAGCGAAAGAGGAGGTAGACGTCGTGGCTGTGTCATCCCAGTCGATGATAGCCGTGATACGTGGACGAGTGTCAACGTCTACGACGAAAATATTTTGGGAATGGAAGTCGCCATGCATCAGTGGGAATCCCTGGGCGTCAAGCGAATTGTCGTAAAGGCATGGAACGAGCGAACGCATGAACCAGTAACGGGTAAAATCGATTTCGTTGGCGATATTGCCGAACCGATCGTGCTGTATTTTTTGGAGACGCGCGCTGGCGATGGCCAAGTATTGGTCTGTGCCGCTCCTGTAAGTCGCCTCTGGAATGTCGTCATCCTCTGGGGAGGGCTCAATATGCCAACCACCATCCCCAGTCTTGAACAGACTCCCGATCTTGTCGAAACGAAGCGTGGACAGCTCGAGTAAGATATCGATGACTTGTCCTAAGACTATATCGCGCTGGGTGTCTGGCATGTCGTCCCAAAATTTGGACAGCGATGTGCCCTCTACCTTGGACAGGACGACATAAGGGGACCGGACATCACCAAGCTCTGGATCGAGGCACGAGTGAATGATGCGTGGGACTATGATGTTGGTGTGGGCGGCAACATATTCCATCGACGCGAGCATTGTGGCCATCTTCCTGACATTCCTATCCATTATCTCTGGCGTTATTGGACCAGTGATCTCTGGATGAGGATAAAGGGGGAGGCGCACGATGACCTGACGATCGTCAAGGTGGAGGGAACGAATGAGATTGTAACCTCCGGACTTTTGCTGACCCCATCGAGCGGTAATCGCGCCGACCTTGTCACGTACGGTACGGAGGATGGAGTCCCAGTTGACAGCTTGTACGGTTGCATCAAGGGCGGGATCAGGTAGAGAGCTGGTGGAGCTGTGGGAACGCGTGGGCGAAGTCATGGTCTACTAAGGGCCGATTCGAGGTTCTCATCGCTATATATTATGGACTCGACTGGGGAGTTACCCTCACACACATCGTAGAGCTTCCATTTGCTAAATGTCTTGTAGTAGGATGAGACTTATCGGAGTTTGAACTGTTCTTAATTGAACTTACCATTTTAGGAAGGTCTCTTCCATCGCTCGCATGTGCGCCTACCGTTGTTCGATATCGAGGGACGAAGTCGAAGTATTTTTTTCTCCTTGCGCTGCCACGAATTTATTCACCTAGTTTTCTCCGGGCTCCTATAGATGGTTAGACTGCCGTAATTAGAGCACAACTGTGGTGCTTTGCAAGCAGTATTCCCCTTTGCGCCATCTCAAATTGCACGCAAGTACAGTCGACTCTGTAATAACCCATACCTCATATAACCCATACTCTGTGAAAACACATCCATTTTCCATTTCCCAAAGTTCATTTTCAGTGCTTCCAGCCTCAATCAAAACCCATACTCTCCCATAAGCCATAACCCTGGGCCTATCCCGAGGGGTATGGGTTATTACAGAGTCTACTGTATCCAGGCACACGCGTGTGCATTCCCGCGAAGGAAATACATGTGTTAGGGTCGTTTCCAGCCTTGAGTGCCTCTTCGTGACTGCAGCCGGCTCCTATATCAATTATTGGCAGCCTATGCATGCCTCTGCGCACTTGACCGCCATTCAAGGAGCCTTCCAAATTCGCCCCCAGTGGGTCATCGCCCCAGGGATCCAATACATTGTGGACCCATCGGGTGAAGCCCCTCGATTGCTTCGTCGTGCTTTGCTAGAATTTCTCCTCCGCATTTCGCATGCCGAAACTTATCACCCGTGAGTCGGCAGAAATTCAAGTGTTTCAGTTTCATCTCAAACCAATTTCAGATCTCGTCTGTATGTATCAACCCTGATTCGTTTGTGTCAACATCATGTCACACACCCCGCAGAAAGTGAGACCCTGTGGTCCAAGGTTTCAAAGATTTCCTAAATGAAGTACGGGAGGAAACTTCAAAGAGGAAGGTACATGTGCTACTCTCCATTTGGACGTGCCCGAATCCAGCAAGTCATGCTTTAAGACAGGGGCTCACTCGGTTGCAAAAGAATTGTTGGGCTGCCGTCTATTTGGATGTTTGCTTGTGATGCCTTTCCTCTGTGACCCACACTGCGGAGAGACTATGTATGCGCTGTCGACACTCGCAATGCCCGAGTGACACGGTCGAAAGTAATGTTGCTTTGTCCATTGACTCCGCCATTTAAGGGAAACTTAAGAACGATTGTCTTCTGATCTCGCAGTTTAGGTCTGGTTGGATGGGGGAAAACACACCACAAGCCAGCTGAAGTAAAGCGTGACCAATCGCTCATGGTACCAGAATTAACTTCTACTTGTGCACTCTCTTTGAAGTCCCGTGAGTGACAAGGGAATGATTTTCAAGGACTGACTTGGAGTACCAAAACATGAAGAATGGGAACAATTACATAGCACTACAACACCACACCCAAGGAGTCATTAGCAATCATGATTACTTATATACCATCACCCCCAATTACAGAATTCTGCCCGTAACTAATTACATACATGTACTATGACCCGAATAAACACGACTGGTCATGTACATAGGACAGACTTAACTTATTGGCCAGCCATAGTGCTCACCCTTGCTCCCTACAACACTTTGGGTATCTGTCCAAGACATTGTTATAGTCACAGATTTAGATACTTATCTTGGACCGACTATCACGGAAAGACCAAGTAGACATTTTTGTCGTTTCTGAAGGTACGGGCAACGACCATCCCATGCTCGTCTCTTGTGTGAGCCCTCCTTCCTGGCTGAGATCGACCGTCGTGAATTCGATCTTTCTCGTCTCGGGTATAGAGTCCTCGAAGTGTGCCTCACCCTTGTGCAAGACGCGGTAGACAAAGGTGACGATCACGAGCAAGTTGCACACGATCATCGTGCACGCCACTTTGACATGTTCAAAGACAATCGAACCCGACGTGACGGACCGGAAAAGTGTGACCGCCTCTACGACCGTGACGATGCTGATTACCATGCTTGCCGAAAATGTGGAAGCTACCAGAATTTTCTGTTTCCGCTTGAGGCTCATGTCGCGCAAGCACCAGATTGGAAGCGCACTCAGGAGTAGGTCTGCAACACAATCCGCTATCACCGTCGGTTGGTGAAAGGCCAATACGGGGGTTAACGAATGTCGAGTGCTTACTGGTGATCTGGGCAATAAAAAGTGCTCTCGTTACGAGGCAATTATTTGCAATGCAAACCTGAACCCGCTGCCCGAGCATCGCGAGTCCCATGATCCCGAAAGAGACAGCAACGCCGATAGTAATACGTCTCAGCGTGCCCTCGGGACGCGACACGCGGACCATAGAGGTCAAAATGCTCATCCTTGCTGCCCTGGGGTCCATCATAGCATCGTTTCCTTGTCATCCTCCGCGCGCCATCAACTCAACAAGCAGACGTACCACATTAGTGTCGGATATGCAAACGAGATGATCCAGTTTCCAACGGTGAAAAAACGAGGGAGAGGGTCTGATCACGCACTCATAAGCGATGAATGAGAGCAGGTTTGAAGATAATCTTACCGTTTGGGATTGGCTGCTCGAGCACTGTAACAATCAGGAAGGCGACGTCGGCCAAGAACGCTAGCACAGCCCAAGCATCATCCCACCACATGCGGGCTGTATACCATCGGTACCAGAGCCTAAACACGGTCGAGAGTATTGCCACGCTATGGAAGGACACTGAGACAGCTGCGGATACTGATGTTCGTCATCAATGACATCTGACAAGAGACGGGAAAGTCACCAATCAATGTCCAGTCCCAGGTAGGAAACATTACGATGGATAGGTGTAGCAGCGAGCGATCATTTCAGCTTTTGTCCAGACGATTTTTTGTACATTCGTATCCAGGGAAGGATGCGTTACCGATGCGATATCATACTAGGGCCAGGTCATTGAGGTATGCGAGATGGCAGCGCTTATTTAATATTTCGCTGCCAACTCGCCTCCACGCGGCGGAGGCTGAAACGAGCTTTTGCACCCGCCCACCACAACGTTTGACTCCCTCAGATTCTCACCACTAAGTGTTTTAGTCTGTCGCGCACAGCTTTGCCGCCATTCAGTCTACTTGGTGCCCATCCCCCTCTCGCCGCTGTCGATCAACACAAGGTAACACCTGCCAGACGCGCCCTGGTTTTTAATCGGCTCGCCACCGCCCCATGAACATGGCTGTGGCATTCACACGATCATAGATGCTTACAGTCTTATCCGGCCCTCCAGTGAAGGACAGCCAATCAAGTGCGCCCCCCCGCCCTGGAAAGAAAGATGAGAGTGCCATTAATATTCGTGGCTCTGTGGCTTTCCATGGGAGCAGCTGTCACTTCAAATATTCAGACCCATCGTGCGGGGTAAGTTACGGTTGTGGGTCGCTTCCGATACATGATCCATAGTTTGAGTTAAGTAACCCCGAGTTTGTAGTGCGAATCGTACTTCACGTATATTGGTACCGAAATCGAGAGATTTGAAACTCCCGAAGTGAAAACGCACGTGTTGTCGGCCAAGATCGCAACCAAAGCCCGAGCAGCTTCCAAAAAACATACGGACCATACACCACCGATATCGAAACCTAAACAGTATCGCCTAGAATACAACAAAGCGAATTGGTCATCAAACAGTGGTTCAACAGAAATCCATACATCAATATTTGTCGGATTCCAGCTGGGCAAAAAAAAGCCGAGTCGGCGAATGATTTGGAGACGTAAGCCTGGGACTCTGCTCGTACATACTATACATTCATCGGTGGCTCAAAAAAGGTACAAAACACAATTGATCGTGTACATGAGACAGCTCACACCCGATTCATTGGCGTTCTTCCTCCCTCTCTACATATATCCGAGACGCCGGAGTAGCCACAGATCTAGATATCTTGGATCGACTACCACGAAAAGACCAAGTAGACGATTTCGTCATTTCTGACGCTGCGGGCAGCGACCATCCCATGCTCGTCTCTTGTGTGGGCCCTCCTCCCTGGGCGAGGTCAACCGTCGTGAACTCAATCTTGTTCGTCTCAGGCATAGAGTCCTCGATGCCCGTCTTGCCCTTGTGCAAGATACGGTAGACAAAGGTAACGATCACGAGTAGGTTGCACACGATCATGGAGCACGCCACTTTGACGTGCTCAAAGATGATGGAACCCGACGTGACGAGCTGGAAGACCGCCACCGCTTCGATAATCGTCACAACATTGATCACAATGCTTGCCGACAACGCGGAAGATATCAGAATCTTCCGTTTTCGACTTAGCTTCACACTGCGTAAGAAGCAGATCGGAAGCGCACTCAAGAGTAGGTCCGCAATACAATCCGCTATTTACCAGTCAATGCTTAAACGCCAACACGGGGGTGAACAAATGTCTAGTGCTTACTGGTGGTCTGGGCTATAAGGACTGTCTTCGTCATGAGACATGCACGTGCAGTGCACAGCTGAAGCCGCTGCCCGAGCATCCCGATCCCCATGATCCCGAACATGGTACCAATGCCGAGAGCGATGTGTCTCAGCATGCCCTCGGGATGCGAAACGCGCACTGTGGCAGTCAAAATGCTTATCCTCGTAGCCCTGGAGTCCGTCGTGGCATCGTTGTCTTGTCAACTCCGGAGCGCCATCGACCCGATAAGTCAACGCACCACATTAGTGTCGGATATGCGAACGAGACGATCCAGTTTCCGACGGCGAAGTAACGAGGGAGAGGGTCTGATCACGCACTCATTAACGATGAATGGGTGCAGGTTCAACGATGACCTTACCGTCTGGGATTGGCTGCTCGAGCACTGTAACAATCAGGAAGGCGACGTCGGCCAACAACGCTAGCACAGCCCAAGCATCATCCCACCACATACGAGCTGCATACCATCGGTACCAGAGCCTAAACACGGTCGAGAGTATTGCCACACTATGGAAGGACACTGAAACAGCTGCAGATACTGAGGTTTGTCATCGATGACATCCGACAAGAGGCGGGAAAATCACCAATCAATGTCCAATTCCAGTTAGGAAACATCACGATGGATAAGTGTCAGCAACGAGCGATCTTCAGCCTCATCTAGTCCGTCTTTTGTACCTCGTGTCATTTCAGGGCGGGGATGAGAACCCAGAAACCCACAGTTAACACGGAGTCCATAACCTGAAACATTCATATTACCATGGCACTGACTTAGCAGAGAATTATCATCCCAATATGTATCACATCAAACTTAGAGTATGTTTACGTTTACAAAGATGCGAAAAACGCGGCAGCACCAGAACAGTACTAGTGAGTACCGGCTTATAACACACAAATGCTTTCGTCACCTGTTTCCTTCACACACTACCCCTTGGGACGCTCCGGTGACAGCACTCGATATTCCCGATCGACCAGGGCCAGATCTGAACGGCCAACTGGAAGACTTTGTCGTGAGGATCGGACAGCGACGCACCGTCGTGGGCTTGTAATATCAAGTTGCGAATCATCCAGACCTGTCTCGTCCTTGTTCATGACTTGGTAGACACGTGTGACGATCACCAGGAGGCTATATACGACCAACGAAAGTGCATACTAGCTTACTCCCGTTCCAAACGGTCTCGGTGTTCACCTTGATGTGTCCGTTGATGATCGTGCCTGACGTAATGACAGGTTGGAACAGTACCACGGCTTGTGCGATCGTCACCACGTTGCTGACCATGCTTGCCGAGAAGACGAAGCTTCCGTTTACGACTCAGCTTCACATCATTACGGGAAGCCTTGTCAAGGGCAATGCAATCCGTTGTCACCGTTGGAAGTCAACTTTGTAACGCTCGTGCTCAGCGCTCACTGATAGTCTGGGATGCTGACCGGCTTGGTGATGAGGCAACCATTTGCTAGGCAAACTTGCACTCGTTGACCGAGAATACCCAGCCACATGACTCCGAACGTGCGGCTGATGTCAAAGGCGATACGTTTCAGCGTGCCAGCGGGTTGGGACACGCGTACCATGAAAATCAGAATATTTATTCTGCTCGCCCTAATGTCCCTCGCGGGGTCATGTAACACGCCAAACACGAACCGAGGAGCTCACCATATCACCGTGGGAAATGCGAAGGAGGGAATCCAGTTGCTGGTGGTGAAAAAAGGAACGTTGGCTGAGGGATGCTCGCCCTTCAATTATGATATGCTGGTACGCGCGAAGACTGCCTCCTGTTCTTACCACCCGGAGTAGGTTGCTCGAGCCATGTGGTGACAAGACACATGATCTCGGCCGGTGACTGGGAGCGTGACGAGAGCTCATGCATCTTCCCACCATATACGCACTGTGTACCATTGATACCATTGGAAGCCTGAACACGGTTGAGAGTATCGCCAAGCCGTGGAATGTCGTTGCTAAGGCTAGGACACAACGAGGTTTATCACCACCATTCGCTCGAAGCCGCTAGAAATTTACCAATAAAGAATCCGTATGAGCATCATAGCATGTGACAAGCGATGAAGGAAAAGGGTGAGTTTCAGGTTGGGTCAGGGTAGTTCTGTTGAAAGTGACCTTTGTACATTTGAATTGCCAGCGTGACGCTAGTAAATACTCGTTCACGAGATCGCTGTCCGATGCTCGGATCCGTCAGGGTCCTGTTCTGGCTAACTTTACCCAACAATGAGCTTCCCTGGCACACATTCTGGCTGGCATCACCCAAGACCACGGGAAGGTTTGGATATTTTCTTTAGGAATAGCCCAGAAACGGCCACCGAATGGCCTTCGTTGCTACGCTTACTCCAATGACAACTGTGGCTGAAAGTGAGTCACGTCAAGCAATAATATTAGTAGTACCATCAGTCATTACAGAGTGTCTGCAAATGTTTAGGTATTTGGTGCGTAGAGATACCCACGGTTCGTGCGGCGTATTCAACGTGCCGAGGCACGATCAGTCTACTCAGTTAGTGTTGCCATCGAGGCGAACTAACTTCACTTGAAGGTCAGTTCGCCGGTTCATCTCGGATAGATGCCGTTTCACCGTAGCTCAAAAATGCTGAATTGGGAATGATCAGAAGTGAACTCGTCACTTCGCGAACGTTTGGACTATCTACTAGCACTGTGAGATGATCCCTGTCCCTGCTAATAGTACTCTTGAAGATCTCGACTGATCCCACAGCCTAAAATGATGGTGGAGGCACGAGCTCCATGATCGACCCAATACAAGCAATGCTTTTTCACATCACCATGGATGTCCTGCCAGCTCAGGCATCCTCCGTCCTGTGTGAATGCATTTTTTCATTAGCGTGCACAGAACGACGCAACAAAATTTCCCCCGCCGTCTTCAACGAATCAAGTACTTCGAATCCTCAAATTCACCTACAAGCATCGTCGACTCAACTTCACCTCAGATCTCATTGTTGATGAGAAGGATTATGCCATCGGGTCCAGTCCCACCCAGAGCAATAGATGAGCTGATGGAAGCAGCGACACTTGACGAACGAGTCGGGTAGTTACTTGCAAATCCTCCGAGGGGCTGAGAAGAGTTACTTCGTTTGTCCTCGATATAATGAACTGATTCGAACTCGACCAAAGTTGACACTTCGTTTCGATCGAGTTCGCCTCGCGGCAACGTTATTAGTAGCACTCAGTTAGCTCGGAAGTATCAAAGTACAGTCAACTCCCTCCTAACACATACCCCTGATGCTTCCGGGTTTGATTTCATATATATTGTTACTATGTTACTCTCTTCCTATGCCTTCATCGAACAGATTGTAGCAGCTTTTTGCTCAGCTAATTCAGATTACTTTTTTGTATCCTAACGGTACGGTTAATTGACACTGGTTGACATATGAGTTACGATGTGCTAAACTATAATGAATCCCATGGGAGAAGGTGCATGGGCTATGGGTTATGGGAAAATGAAAACCTATGCACTATCAGAGGGTATGACACCTGGTATGTGTTAGGAGGGAGTCAACTGAGTCAACTGTATGTTGCCACCTGGAGGCTAACCTGACAGACAATGGTGTACCCTGCTCTGACAACCCTGCATCTGTTCGTGCTTGGATCACAAACCAGCCCTGGTGGGTATAGGTGACACATCGTTTTCGTCTACTTTCAGGAACTTGTGGTACTGCTACAGTGAGCACAGGAGTTTGGCAGGGACGTCGGACACGAGCAACTTCCAAGACTCAATTGTCTGGGAGCGACGGAGGTGAATTGGGCGAGTTCATTTTCGATAGCGGACCCATCCAGATCCATATCTGTCTTGTGGTAAAACCGGTATACGAACGTCAACATGATGAGCAGGTTACAGATGATGACCGCAAGTGCTGCCTGAGAATTACGATGATTGAGTGAGATGAGCTAATCTAGATCTTCAATGCTTTTACCTTGATGTGAGCAATCAATAGGCGTGTGCCGGAGAGAGGTAGAAAGAGAATGATGGAATGTGCTATCGAGACAATGGTGATGCCAATCGAGGAAGCAAACGACGAGACGAGGAGCACGCGCTGGCCCCGCGATATCTTCACGTCTTTCAGGAAGAAAATAGTCGTGACCACAAGGAGGGCGTCGGCAATCACATCAGCTATCGAATGTCACTGGCATATACTCAGGAATCGGAAGTGATGGACGTACTGATTAACTGAGAAATGGCAACACCATGTGACATAGCGTTCAACGTCGTACCACAGTTGTACAATTTTTGTGCAAGTACGGCCATCCACATCAAACCAAAGGCGATTGCGATTGCGTAAGACATGCGTCGGGTGCGTGCATGGGGGTGTGCGATTCGGATTATCGCGGCTATCATGCTCAAGCGCGCTTCCCTGTAGTGCATTCAATTTCAATGCTAGGAATGGCGTGGAGGGAAACACACCAGAGGACAGAGGTCAAGGTGATCGCTCCTACCCAATTTAGAATGATGTCGTTAGTGGTGAGTTTCACTGGTTGTCAGTCGGAAAATTGATGATTAGAGCGGGAAGCAGAAAAAGGGACGCACAGGGGGCTGAGTGAGCCAGCCATGAGAATATAAGGTTACCAACATCGGTAAAAAGGGCGAGTAGAGCCCATGCATCTTCCCAACCAAAGCGGGAGTTGTACGAGCGATACGCCAACCTGAAAATGCCGGTGCTGATGGCGAGGGTGTGAAAGAAGCACGCAACCACTATGGTGGGCGGAAGGCTTGCAAGACGAACGATCGTCAAGTCACGATGACGAACCTTTGAAATCCAGTGGCCAAGACTGACCCGGAGATGGCATGGCTTGTGAAAACGGATGTCGGTGAGAGGAAGGAAGGGTTTTACGGGTTAACCGCAGTCAGGTATCGAAGGACGGCGAGTGACTTTCTTAAAGCATCGCAAACGACACGGTATGAGTCGGGTATGCAAGGCAAAGGGGAACGCAAAGAAAAATCCTATGTGCCAATCACAATTCAAAGTAGTCATAGCTGCGTGATGAATGGTTATATACACGCTCAGGGATGTTGACGATGGGCCTGTGGGTCGTATAGTATGTAATGAGCATCACTTCAATGATAAAAAAAAGTCCTTTATGTAACCCTGGGAAGGTACTTGCCGTCGAGGCAAATTAACTTCGAGGTCAGCTCGGTTCACCCCGGACAGCAGATGTGAACTCGTTCACTTCGCGAGATTTCTCGAAATGCTAGTGTAGATCATCTTTGGACATCAACTAACACTACTGCAAGATGACCCCTGTCTCTGCTAGCAGTGATCTTGAAGATCAACTGTATTAGCGACCCTGGCGAACATTGGTGCAACTTGACATGCAGAGGCTTTCACGGCATTCTGAGTCTCAAGCTTTCCTCTTCTTCAGACCGTCGGTCGAGCTCAAGTCTTCAAGCTTAATGTCAGACTCTCGACATGGTCTGAATCGTATGTTGCAGCAAAGGAATATATCTACTCTTTGCTTTTTCACATTGTCCTGCCAGCTCAGGCCCATCCCCTGTCTTATGTGAATGCATTTTTCATCCAGCAAGTTTGACATGCACAGAACAAAGCAACAAACTTTCCCCTGCTCAACTCGAAGTACTTCAGATCCACCTACAAAACTCAGCTTCAGATCTCGTTGCCGATCTGAGAAGGCTCATGCCATCTCGGGTGCAGTCACATCCAGAACTGCAGTGACAGCAGGGACAAAGTCTTGACGAACCTGGTGAGATTAGTTCGAGCCATAGACCTCAAATCAGAGCCCTCTGATTGGTTGGACAAACGGGCCGTACGTCTGGATGGTTGAGAAAAGTCACTTCGTATTTGCCGGATACAACGAACTGACTCGAACTCGGCCAAAATTGACAATTCAGTTCGCCTCCGGCGTCGGGCAGGGCTCACCCGGAGCATGGGATAAGGATACCATTTTGAGACGTGTCGTATCGATCCGAGGTGGCGTTCGTGAAGCGATAAGAAAGCGGTTGGATACGACCCAATCTTTCAACCTCTTGACCCATGATCTGCAGCATCGATGTCGAGTCCATGACACACAGTGTGCGAGCGGGCCATCGCTGAGCAGTGTCGAGCACGTTTGGAGGTATGGTTCTTGCGTGATCTCTCTGATGGGATGGTCTCGTTGAGCCACCTGTGGTTGTACTGGGGGGTAGTGATAGAGGACTCTCGTTGTACAGGTAATATCCTAGTCACTGGTAAGTGTCTCATTCAGTTGTCGAGTTCGCCTTGAGTTCGCCGTTGACCTCGTGTCTAGTCGGATACGTCATCTCGCCTTCGTCGAGTCTCTCAGATGATCACGATCACCCGGTTCACCCCGTAGTCACGTGACCAATCAAGCAGGGGTAGTTTCCATTTTGAGCAAAAGACTTGGATTTCTGCCTTATCCCTGAGCCAAATGAGATCGATGAAGCAAACACAAGTCAAGTACAATAAGGCGTGCCTCTCCGTTTCATCCTCTCCCCCATTCCACTATGATCCTCGATCGCTCACATACCCTCCTCCACCATCCCTCCCTCAACACTACCTTCCAAGGTCTAGAACACTCCGTGTCCTCCCCTGACCTCCTAGTTCATCAGTTCCGTGGAATCAAATATGCCATCGTGCCTGCACGTTTCCGCCAGTCCATCCTCTGTTCTTCGTATCCCCCCATGGTTGATGCAACCAAATTTGGGTATGCAACCTTCTTCCATTCTGCCATCCCTTTCCGCTCAGGTCCCTCGCTCAGCCCTATCTGCCCCCAACCAAATCAAAAGAGTCTCGAGGAGGAGCTCATTGGTCTCCCAGACACCGATATTCCCAGACAAGTCCTCGTTCAGAACGAGTTTGATTGTCTAAATTTGAACATTACCACTCCCGCTCATCAGAGTTCACACTCTCGATTACCTGTCATGCTTTGGGTGCATGGGTTAGCGCTCCCCTTTCCACGTCTTTCCTCCGACTTATTATCTCATCAGGGGTGGAAACCACGGGTGTGGCTCTAGCTGGGTCTATGATGGCGGCCCACTCGTCGCCGCGAGCATTCGCATAGGCAAACCGATTATCCTTGTTACCTTCAAGTACGTCCTGGGGTTTACGTCTTAACCCATACTCACAGTCACGTTACTCAGTTATCGTTTGGGCTTCTTTGGTTGCGCCGCAAGTCCAAAGCTTGCTGAAGATAATTGTGTAGCAGGTGATCAAGGTGTTGGTAATTACGGTTCGTCCCATCTTTGTCTTTCCTTCTCCGGCTAACCACAATCTTTTAGGCCTACGAGATCAGCGTCGTGCCCTCGAGTGGGTGAATCAGTACATCGCCGATTTCGGCGGTGATCCGTCAAACGTGACTATTTTCGGCTCTGGTTCCGGCGCATCGGATATCATCGGCCATTTGTATTCCAATCCCAACAAGTCTGATCCTCTCTTTACTCGTGCCATCGTACAAAGCGCCATCATCGAGCACAATGTACCTGATGTTGCCACTGCAGGTTGGCTCCTCTCACGCGCCTTGTGTGCGCTTCGCGTCTCTACTCTTGACCAGCTCCGCAACGTTCGCCCAGAAGCACTTGCAGAAATCCACTGCCCTATACGCGCTGTAGACGACGGTGTCTTCTTCCGTGCAGGTTGGCGAGAATCTCTCTTCCCTCCTGGGGAAACAGACACCAATGCACCTGTTCGCCACAGTCTTGCTGCTCTCCGTTTAGGGGTTCACAAGGGTAAGAACACCAGTAGAAGTCCACACCCACAAGGCCGCATTGCTCCACCGCTTGCCATTTCTGGTCTCCAGCCGCTCATCATCGGTGACTGCGCTTGTGACTCTGATCTTTGGAGTACCCAAGCCTCTAGCTGGGCAGCGTCTGGTGTTGTCCGCCGGCTTCGTGCTATCTGCCAATCCCTGAACAAGGCTACCGCTCTTCTCAATGCCTACGATATCGCCCCCCATACGACCTATGAGCTTTCTGATCGGGTACTAGAACTCGTCGAGGATGCTCGCATCGCTTGGCCCACGGAGTGCGTCGTACAAGCAGCCAAGAAGAGCGGTCGTCATGTGTGGCGTTATGTTTTCGACCAAGAAGGCCCAGCTCGCAGTGTTCCTCATCATGCAGCTGATCTCATTTACCTCTTCGACAACGTCCCGCTACCTCTTTCTCCAGCCACTTCGCCCATGTCGTTCGAGGCTGATGAACCGCTTCCATCATTACCCTCTTCCGAGTCATCCAATGGTGATATTGCCGACATTATTGTTCGCACGCGTACCTTGGAAGACATTGAGATGATGGATGAGGACGCCCTTGACTATAGTCGTCCTACCCGACCCAGTGACGGGTGGCGTCATCCCGTAGTCGACGACTGGTCTTACGGACGTGTGCGTGACGCTATACAGTCACGTTGGATCGCATTCGCGTGGGGAGAACAGCCCTGGGACAAATCGCATGGCAAGATCTTTGTTTTCGGCCCAGAAGGCGAGACGGGCGAGCGTTCCGCTAGCGTCTTTGAAGGCAGGCGAAGACATAAGATCTGGGAAGAGGTGCTGCGACCTCTAGGAATGGCGCTTGTCCACAAGGTGGGGCATGAACTCAGCAACGGACCCGTCCCTGGGTCGCGATGACCATGGCCTGTCCACTCTCACACCCCAGTTTGCAAGGCAAATGGTCTAAAAGCGCACACCTCGGTATTCTCATCTCATTCCTCTCCAGGTCCCGGGCGGTTGTATTATTTATTGGGCTTTCTCTGTGGGCTGGCCAACGCTGTTCGGCGAGCCTGCAGTAGGGTTGTTGTCGTTGCATCGGTTACTGTTGTCTTGCCTCATTCCCGTGGAAGGTAACTTACGCATAATCACCACCATCATCCATCCCATGCTGTGTCTTCTGCTACATTCATACGTACTACAGCTTGGATTTTTATGCTCTCTCGTAAACGCAGCTCCTGCTGTCGTCCATATCCCTCGACATACTTTATGATCTCCTTTGTCCCCTCAAGTTTGCACGCCTTAGACATGGATACATTTGTAGCCAAATAATGTAAGAGGAGACGTACATTCACAGCCGTTTCCGTCCGCTTAGTAGAACTGAGTTCAGGCTATACTTCCATGCCACAAAGTTAATAGCACACAGACGTCATGTCGTTCCTGGACTGGCCATCCCATCACTAAAGCGAGATGAATCATTGAACGCAAGCCAATCATGCATTGATATAGCCATCTAGACCTACGAAGTTTGCTTTCGCCAGCCTGTCATCCGCTGCACTAGATACGTCAGAGATCTCATCTCCCGCGAGGCGCATATCGATGAATCCACAACTAAAAGTCAAAGGTCTCCCATCGTGCAGCAAAGTACGTCTGGTCGAGGCGCACAGCTCTGTTGCAACTGACAAGGCTCTTGTCCTACAAACCACAACGCATCCTGAATCGAAGCCCCTTGTAATTCCCATTTCTAGCCCGAGGGTGAAATCGGACCATTCGCGAAGGCGCAATCTCTCGTTCGAGGCTTGGCCGCATGATGCGACCACCAACGGAACCTGTACTAAGGACGGCGGTGGCGACGTCTGTAACTTCACCTCTGAACAGCCCCAAGGCTTGAAGACTTGAATCTGTTCGCCGTTGGTCGTTCTGTGAAACCAAGGAGTCGAGGTGTCATCACTTTGTCAAGCGTTGGCACGGTTTGCACCCGTCGCCATCGAGAATACCAATGTGCACTGTCCGCTCGTTCGTTTCGATCAGGTGGTGTGTTCAGGGGGAGGGGACCCTAAGGGATACCTCAACCTCAGCCTCAACCTCAACCCACTACCCAAAAACGTGTATCGTGTCGTCCTGTGGATGGCGGTCCATACCCGATCGAACGGCCGGAACAAGCCAAAAAAAGAAAAAAAAAGCATCCGTGGATGGATGACATGCTCCACTCGGCCACTGGGGGAACTGAGATCTGAAGTGACTCCAGAGTCCAGCAACAAGCTTGCTTGGAAATCTTTCAACTAGAAGAAGAAGAAGAAGAAGTACTTGGAATTTGGCAATGCTGGTAAATCCCTTTTCGAAGCAACGAAGCACGAAAAGCACGAAGCACTAACAATAGGAGAGACGACGAGTGGGGTGCCGTGTGGTACTGCGGAATGCTTTGATCCGGAATTCCTCGGATACTATGGGTCCTGCCGTTTGTGGGTTACTGTAATCGGAGGCGCGGGTGGACTCGCGCCCTGGAAGCCTGAAGGATCAGGGCTTCACGATGGAAGTGTGTTGAACCGAACCACCTCTGACCCTCGGCTCGGATCAATTACGCTATCTGGGGGCGAGTTCCCTCCACCTGGGTCCAGACATCCACCGATCGAGAAATGAAGGGGGGAGTGATCCGTATAGACGCAAGCCTTATCATTGACTGATCTTCTCGAGGCACAGAAAGACCAAGTCTCACTCTCAGGACACTCTCGCAAGGTCGAACATCCATAGTGACGATGAATATCTGGTATTGCATAGCAGATGCATAAGATATAGCTACAATATATCCGGTACAGTGCATCTAGGGAACGTGTGTAGAGATAGCGCGAGCTCGAGGTGCCTCTCCGAGGCAACCATACCCGTGACAGCAAACATATCCATTTATCTTACGTTCATCCGACACCTGGACGGATGAGTATCAATAGTGAGCGACGAAGGCGGGTTCGACCCGAGTCAAGGAGTGTCGCAGGTTTGTTAATATCCAGGATGAGTCGATCATCGTCAGTGCGTATTGTGAAGTCGAAGGAGGGGAGAGTGAGAGGGAATGGAAGTCGTTCTTCATCAATCCATCGCTTGAGCGATGGCTTGGACAAGCATGCCGTTGTAATCGCCACCAGCCTCATACATGGCGAAGCCGCCGAGACCAGCCTGCTTAATATACTGTCCCTTGGCAGCTGCAAGCCACATGTCAATGATAAGGATCAATGTGGAGACCATGAGACATACTAAATGACTGGGGATCGTCGTAAGAAACCAAGACAGAAGTGGTAGGGTTGTAAACAAATGGCTAACGGCAAGGATCCATCAGACATTGAAAACCATGTAATCGATCAGAGACGCACCGTCTGGCTGCACTCATCGAACAGCCCAACCATGCCAGAAGCAACAGTACCGTTCTGGCTGAGGAATCCGTCGCCGATCAATGCCCAGAAGTTGTAAATACCCGTGTTGCCATTGCCAACTGGTGGGTTGCCACAGACATCGGCGGAGGTGACGGGTGGGTCCCAAGAGTCACCGATGGGAATGTTGGCCTTGTCGAATGAGGTGTAGATGTTGAGAGTGCTGCCAGTTACCGCGGTAGACTGGGTGACAGTGAAGCTGTGTCCATAAGCAGCCACACCAAGAACAATCTTGTTGGCAGGGAAACCGGCCTTGGTCCAAGCAGCGACCGCAGAAATAGCTGAGCCCTGTTGATCGCTAGAGGAGGCACAGGTGTCGTTGAGAGGAGAGTTGGGGCCGGTGACACTGCTGAAAGTTCCGTAGACGTCGTAGTTCATAACCTCTGGAATTTGCATAAGTGGATAGAAAGAGCTTGAGGGAGAGACACTTACCAATCCAATCAAGAACTTGTGCGTATGCCGAGACATCGGTCAACGGAGTGCCGGTGGAATCAACCCAGGGATTGATGCTGGTTGCAGCAGAGAGGGTAAGATTGGGGGCAACCGTACGCATTTCCTGCATGAAAGAAAGGAAATTGGCGCTGTCTTGTGGGCTGATGATGTTACAGCCGATGCCCTGCTTGCCAGGATACTCCCAACTAATAGGGGATGAGTAAGACGGCAGGGAAAGAACAGATGAACCCACTCGAAGTCAAGACCAGTGAAACCGTGTGTGTTGGCGTATTGAGCGAGGGAGTTGGCTAAAGTGCTGCGATTCTGAGAGGTGGCGACCGAGGATGACCAGTAAATACTACCATCCCAACCACCGACGGTCAGAATGGGTTTTACGTTCTGAAAATGATAGATGAGCGGAAGCTGTCTAGGGAAGATGATAAACTCACGTGAGCCACAGCAGCGGCGGTGAACTGGTCGACCATGGAAGTGTCGCTGAGGACGACCTCGATGATACCAGCAGAAGAGGGCTGCCCGCTGTGAGGATGAGGTAAACGTGAGGATGAAGAAACAAGAAGGTGCAGGCACTTACGTGAAGAAAGCCATGTGTGTGTAGTTTGCCCAGGGGATGTTGGACACGCCGTAGTTGGGATGCCAATCGGCAAACCAAGCCATGGAGATCTTACCATTGGTGCCTGCACCCGTGGTAGTGTTGCCCGAGTTGGTGGGGCTCGAGACGGACGATGGGGATGGCGAGGGAGCAGCTGCAGCAGAGGTCTTGAGTGAGCAAGTGGGAGCAGCCAATGCGAGTGGCAAGACGGATAAAAGGGAGAGTGCGGTAGAAAGCATCATTGAAAGTAGAGAAAGGGAAGGGAATGAAAGATCGTGAGGGAGGGAGGAATGATGAAAATTTACCTTGCACGGTTCCGTCTTTTTGTAGATTCGGAAAGTTTCATTGTTCGTATCAAACTCCACACGGCTTTTTTGTTGCAACAGGCAAATTTGGAACAAGCCCATTTAATTTAGAACAGGGCATTGTCCGTCGTCTAAAAACACAGCAGCCGGCAGTGGCAAGGAGAACACGCGCTCACCTTTTGTTCATCAGCATGATGCAGGGCCCAAGGCGTACTTGCATTGTGTCTGAAACCAATCACCGGTGAGAACAAGATTCAGAAGCGGCTGGTATCTTCATCACCGTCGCGCCGCACACCGCACACCACCACCAACCACATCGATCGCTGCTGCACCGTCCTTAATCAAGACTGTGATGCTTCTCGTCATCAGGACTGGCTTCTAGCGGATGGATTCGAACACCTTGATTGAGTCTAGAATAGCATGTCGGTTCACCACGAAGAAACGGTCCATTGTTTAATTATGTAAATTAACATCGCAAATGATCGTATCTAGTCTAGGAAGCTGTAGCTCGTCGCACGTTCGTAACGTTCTAATTCATCAATCTGTGCTCCCCGTCAACACCGTGTAAGGAATACCCAACTCACCGCATCTACAACACTTCATCGTGCATCTACCATCGGACTGCGAACGAGGCCTATCCGCGCAGCAAGCCGCCGTGCTTGTCTCGCTTCCACTTTTCTCGATCGCACTAGCGCGACACACAGTGCGACTGTGGCAAAGAAGAGATTGCACGCTAGGAACTCGTAAAAGTCGGCCCGCTCTCGTGCAATGATCCGCCCACAAGACTGCCATGCTGGTGTCTCCCCTTGGACCGTCAAGGCAGAGGGGGTAAAAGTGGGGTATGGATACCACGACGGTATAGGCTCCGTAGACGTTATTGTTGGGTCAGGGGAACAGTGCATGAGGCGCCGGTTGCCAAACGGCTGGCAGAATGGCTCATGCAACTGAATAAAGCATCAGGATCATCGTGCATGAATGGCTGAATCATGGAGACGGACCGAATCGGGTGGGCATGGTTCGCATTCACCGAATGGACGACATATCGACAACGGCGTGGCAGTGGTGTTGGATTCGGCGAGTACGACAACAATCTGTAAGAGCAACAACCTGCAAAGTGTTACTAAGGACGTGGACGGTGAATGAATGGGGATACTTGCAACATCGCCGACGAGGGCATGGTATCAAAGTACATACCGTGAGAATATCCAAACCTCGACCTTGACATCGACATCAAGCATGGCCCATCGCACAGCCGTAGTCGAAGAGTTTGACGACGACACAGACCTCCCACTCCCCTCTCACTCTTTGCTCACTGACGCCCGCGGCGCACTGCTCGAAGAGATCGGCGCATCAGACGACGAGGAGAGCTCAGACGATCTCGACGAAACAGCGGCCGGCCCTGCGTCTCCCTCTCACCCCCAGTTCCGTCCGCTGCCTTCCCTGGGCCCGTCTATCAAACCGCCATCGAATACGATCACAGACATTACTCCATATAAAAAGTACGTATCTCCTTCCACGCGCTCACTCAGTCTCATCACACGAATAGATGGACATGCATATATCCAATATACATCGACGCAAAGCGTCCCTATGGCAGAGGCGAGCGCAGGATTGCACGCGAGAAGAGCGTCTGGTGGCCTCTCAGCAAGGATATTGCTGACGCTACCAACCGCCTCGGCCTCGGCACGCTGCACGAGGTGAACAAGTCCCACCCGCGCGATTGGGAGAACCCCGGTCGCGTCCGTGTGCAGTGGAAGAAAGACGGGCGGCTCGTCAACACCGCTATCAAAACCAGTGCGTTCTCATCTTTCTCGTCCACCGTTCCTCACGTCACGTTTTACCTCACACGTGGCGACTAAACCGACGTTCACGGTCTGGTTCGCGACGGATAGAGAGGCAATTGTTGGAGATGATCTCATTCCAGATACAACGGATAAAACCTGATATTATCCCTCGACCGCCGTATACCACGCTATCACCCCCCGTTGTACCTGCAGTCCAGACAACCAAAGCACCAACATCCAGCAAGGGCAAACAGCCAGCAAAGCTAAAGGGCGGTGGAAACGTGCCGCCTTTGTTGCCGCAGAAAGCCAGCCGCCTGCCTGCACCCCCACAGCCAGAACCAGCCCTGGCAAGCCGTGTGTCGCCATATTCGCCAGCGCTGGCTACAGGTGTGTTGGTCGAGACCGTCAAAGCGGGTATGAACGCACAAGATCAGGGACCAGCCGGTCCCGGAATCGGGGGGATGCAAAAAGGCAAACGGAAAGTCGTGAGGGTCAGAGGGTAATCAGAATTATGGAGCGCTGTCGTAGTAGTAGTAGATACGAGAAGCATGTATTGCAATCCATCATCACTCTTGACAATGTCGATGAGCAAGAAAAACGATGTTCAAACACCCATTCGAATGACAACCTTTCGGGGTTTGCTGGACTTTAGTAAACTGTTCATTGAACGGAAATCGTCGCCCCTCCTTGTTCGGAAAACAGTCAGTCTGTGGGATCACAAGGACATTTACCTTTGCGGCAACACTGATCACGCTTGAACCACTAGCGCCGAGTCGATGCTTGAGCCTATCACCGGTAAGTTCAGACTCCTCCGACAGGGCATGGCCCTTCCAGACAATCTGGTGACCACGCTCACCACCGAGTTACACGCCATGGTGACCGCACTACCCTCCGGATCATGAATCATGATCTCGTCGACCCACCAACCTTTTTCGCCTCGGTAAGAACGCATAATTTCGGGGCCATGTCACTCAATCTTTCTGGCTACATATGTGTTTCACGTCGTCTTCCTTGGCCTCGTTGACGCCTTACGCACGTCATGTTGGGCCAAAGCTTCCTTGCGTGTTGTGCGTCCGAACGCGCGCATAGCCCCACGTACGCATGTGTTGGTACCATTCCTGGTACTACATAGTTGGTAGGAGTGCTTCGAGGATACTGTGCGCAAAGCTAACCCTCGAATTCGTCCCACGTGCCACTCCCCCCTGATCGGTGTTACATGTATCACTGGTTGTCAACATATGCGTGAAACTCACTCCATGGGCCCATGGTCTGTACCTGACTTTACCGATGGACACTCATCATAAGCGGATGCAGGCCAAAAAGAAACATAAAATGGGGGCCGGCTGCTCTTCGTTATCTGATCCTCGCAATGTCGACCTTCAGCCTACCCTACGACAGCAAGGCAGTCCCTCCCGCTTCACGAATCGTGTCCAAGTCAAGTGGTTATGTTGACGGATCTGAAGTCAAGGGCAGTCCTGAAGAACAAATTAATTCCGACCTCATCGACGAAGATGAGGACCAATTTACTTCCGGTTGGGCAAAGGCGCTCTTTGGAAAGCGAAGAGGTCCCCCTAATGATCCTGATGCCATTGCCACAAGACGCTCCGTGTTTGATGATCCTCATCTTGCCCCGTTCTATTGGCCAACGCGAGCTTATGAAAACATTCATCGCTTCGATCCTTCAGTGAGGTGGACCTACCGAGAGGAGAAGGTTAGTCGCCTGTGAGCGGGGTATACTATTTATCATTTTCTGACCATCGGCAAGGCACTCCTGCGCAAGGTCGACTGGAAGATTATGTTCATGGCTGCTGTCAGCTTTTCTGCGCTCAATTTGGATCGCGGCAATCTCGGTCAGGCAAATTCAGCCAGTTTTCTTTCCGATTTGCACTTGACTACAAACGGTGACTAGCAACAATCTCCCACTTTTCTCAAGCTGTCTAATGAACTGATGACTTTTCTGGGATCAGACTTCAACTTGGGGAACACTATTTTCCGCCTTTCCTTCCTGTTCGCAGAGCTGCCATCACAATTGATTTCGAAGCGTGTATGTCAGTCTCGTGCTCAATAGTTCGTTCATTGATGATATCAGATTGGACCCGATCGTTGGATACCTACCCAGATATGTCTCTGGAGTGAGTAGCCTGTTGGCACCATGGAACGATACTCAACAAGCCGTAGGCATCGTCTCTTTTGGTCAATTCTGGCTTACTGGAAGAGCATCTTTCCTTGCCTGTCGTGGATTACTCGGGTGCGATGACTTCTTTCTTCATTTTCTTACAATTCTCTGACATTGTACACTAACAGACTTCTTCAAGGAGGGTATGACATCACCATTTATGCCCCCAGAATTCGACTGATCTTGCCCTTTCTAGCTTCATACCTGACCTGATTTTATATATGTCTTGTCCGTCCTTATAATCGTTATTTCCTCCTGTACCAATGATATCTCTCAGACTTCTACACAAAGACCGAGCTCCCCATTCGCTTGGCCGGCTTTTGGATGTCCCTGAATTTCTGCTCCATCGTTGGTAGCTTCCTGGCTTATGGTATTCTCCATCTCGCTGGTGTTGCTGGAGAAGCTGGATGGCGGTAAGTCATTCCTGTGCACCACGAGAATGTTGTTAATCGTATGAATTTACAGGTGGCTCTTCTTGATAGAGTCAGTGGTGCTGTCGCTCTGCAACTATCACTTTACTTAATTGCACCGACAGAGGCTTGATAACGCTTGCTATAGGTATTGCCTCTTTCTTTAACATGCCACCCTCTCCCACACAGACAAAAACGTGGTTCCGACCAAAGGGATGGTTCACCGAGCGTGAAGAGTTTATCATAGTCAACAAGGTCCTTCGTGATGATCCAACCAAGGTGATGAATAGCGTGTTCGTAAAATTATGCATGCTAAACATCACTAGGGTGATATGCACAACCGAGAGGGACTAAGCCCGAAAAGACTTTGGACTGCCATCTGCGATTATGACCTGTGGCCCTTGTACATTCTGTGAGTACGACTCAATCCTGTGTATTAGCTCTTGACCAATACCGTTCATAGTGGTCTTACGTTCGGAATACCTAGTAGCACACCTTCCACATACCTCACTCTCTTACTTCGACATGCAGGGCAAGTAAAGGCTGTACGTTCGCATGGATCTGTTCCTGAACCGATGCTCTAGATTTGGTACATTCACCACCAATTTACTGACTATACCATATCAAGCGATAGGAATCGTCAACATGTTTCTCATCGCGGTCGTGTCGGAGTTGCTTAACGAACGTACCATCGTGTCAATGATGCAGAATCTATGGGCGTTGCCATTCCTGGTGGCCGTATATGCTTTACCATCGATTCCAAATCCGTGGCTCTTTTTCGTCAGCATTCCTCCCCATCTCTTCGGAAACAAACTGATTCGTTGGTAGGGGTTGCTTACTGGACTCCTTTCCTATCCGTACGTTTCCCTAGGCTTTTCTTGTGATGCATTGGCTGAATGTCCTGGTCTCAGTTCTACCAATCCGATCCAAGTAGGTCTGAGCGCGGAGTCAACATGTTGCGGGAACCAATATCTATTCATAACAGACCGGATGGTGCTCCAGAAACTCGGGTGCGGTGGCTAGTCGTACCGTCAACGCGTCTCTGTACAACATGTACGTCGAGGACCCATCTCTCTCGCCGATCTTTGACTAAATGCCAGATTCTAGGTTTGCGCAAGCGAGTATCATCATCGCAACTCAAATATACGTAGCCAGCGATGCGCCCAGATGTACGTCCTCTATCCATCTTCCGGTGGGGAGAGAATCTCATACTCGTCTTCCGCACACACACGCACAGATGAACGGGGAAACAGAATCCTGATTATCATCTGTTTGGTCAACGTGCTCTTGTTGTACCCCGGAACAAAGGCCTACTACATGTGGCGGAACCGTCAGCGTTCAAAAATTTGGGACCCCATGACGTCCGAGGCAAGTTCCGGGGACAGTAACAGAACGCCAGAGACGGAACTGACCCTAGACTGTTTACAGGAGAAGGCACACTATCTGAAAACCACAAAGGATGTTGGGAATAGGCGGCTTGATTTCCGATTCGCGCATTGATTTTAGAGCCCATACTGGTGGATCGGTCAAAGGATGTTTTGTTTTATAGTTTCGTTATCATGATGATGTGTTCTGGTGATTTATCCTTGCATTTGTTCCAGCTGACGTTTGTCACTTATTAATAGGAGATAAAGTTTGTTGGATTGTGAACTTCCACAGGGAGTGAGAATTCATTCCCTGCCCTTTTTTTCTCGATGCACAATGTGCTAGCATTAGAACACGTCTTGAAGGGATGGGTTACAGGAAACGTTGCGACCGGAGTAGCATATGAGCCCAGGATGTCGATCACAACCAGAATAGATGTTTCAAAATTACTCTGCCAACTTAGGAGGTAACTTGAAGGACACGTGTTGGTGTTCAATTGACAAGAACGGAGCTACCAGCCAGATCTGACTGACAGCTCCATTTTTAGTGGTTAACTTCTCTGCACATCTATAAGGGGCCCGAGGCCGATGAAGTAGATGATTGTATGGATAGCGACAAGTGATTCGAATGCAATATGTCGAGTCTTCCGAATCCGGAGATCGGGAGAGTGTTTCTGCACTGTGGGAAGTAAATACCATTAATATCAGCGGTTTGGGTACTGAATTCAGTATCGCCACCACTGAAAATTGGACCAATTAATTTCAGTGCCGTCTTGGTGTCCAAATTCAGTATTCGTTGTACTGAAATTCTTTCAGTAGGGTGACACTGGAATTGGCCACCAATTCAGCTGTCAAATTCACCGGACTTGTCTACACTCGGGAGTGCCGTCTGCGTCGGCAGCAACCATGCTTGCCGACAGCGGCAAGAGTTGTGGAGATAATGGCAACGAGGGTGGAGTGCTAACAGTATTTCTAAGTAGAATACTGAAATCAAGTAAAGATTCGTGCATATGGAAAGCTGCTCGGGACAAGTGGAGCCACGACACATCATGATCCTCGAATAGCTCTGTCTCACCAACCCCACATGTTCACGACCCGATTTCACACAGGAGCCTTGGAACACAGCTGTCCTTGTAACACCACGTCACGCAGTTCGTACTGAATGGAACCAGTACACATTGCACAAACACTGCATCAAGAGCAACCAACAATTGTTCATTATACCCACTGAGCATTGCACTGGACACCGATGTTTAACTATCGCCGAGGCTGACGCTCTTCGAATCTGTTCTCATGAATCAAAGTCAGACTCAAGCGAGCTTGCCTTCTCGCTGGAACTCGCAGTCGGCATGTCTGCTCTAATCACTCACAATCTCAGAACTGACCTCGATATCACAAACGGCACGCGCGGAATGATTACCAACATCATTTTACATCCTTCGGAGCCGCTCCCGTCTCCATCCCAACAAATCGTTGAACTCCACCACGTCCCTCTTTTCGTACTGGTAAAACTGCAGCGCACACGTGCCCCTCAATTTGGTTCAGAGAGGGATGCCATTATACCTGTTTCTCCGATTCAATGTTCATTCAAACTGCGCGTGAGCGAAAAATCGAAGAATGTGGTGCGAACCATCACGCGAAAACAAATACCCATTACGGCAGCGTATGCCCTTACTGATTATCATGCTCAAGGGCAGTCAATACCTGCAGTGATCATTGATCTTGCCCCTTCGCCAACAGGAAAATTAAGCCTTTTCAATTTGTATGTCGCCCTTTCCAGACGCTCAGGACGTGATACAATACGTCTTCTTCGAGACTTCGATGAAAAGGCTTTGACATCCACCCATCTGCCTCAGCTCACGGCTGAAGACGATCATTTGGGCCGTTTAAACGAAGACACCTCATCCTGGTGGGATACGTTATCAAGCACTCAAACCCATTCACCTCCTGGTGTTTGCTCAAAGCAAATTCACTCGTGCGCTTGTTACATCACTGACACTTTCTTTACAGACAACTTGGCTATGGAGACAAATTGAGAGCAGGCCGCATGCGGTTTCTATCGTGTACATATCACAGGCAGGACATTGGTAAAAAGCTGCGAGAACTAGTCATAAACGACCAGATGAAACCATCGGTGCAATGCTGAGTGGCATTGAGACCCGATATAGTGATTGAGGTGAACTGTACTGGATCATGAGCGCCATCAACAGACGATGGCAACTTAGACTAGAGTGCGACATAGTATAACCCGTTCCCGACGCCAGTCACATGTTATCCGTCACGTGTGTATCGTCACGTGTCAAAGGTCCGGCAACAGTGACCTTGCAAGCAAGGTAACTCACCGTTCCGCTTCGTCAGTTCAAGGCCGATGATTTTGTGATCTGAGTCGTTCCTTGCCCTCATTGCCCTCCTCGTCCTTCCTCACCCACCTTTCCTCCACATGCGACGACGACGACACGACGCCGACGCCGACAATCGTGACGTACCCTCTCCCTCTCCCTCGTCCTTACCCACCCCGACGACGAGGTCGCGCTTTCGCCCCTCGTTCTGACGACGATGACGCGTCGTCGTTGACGCACCCCTTCCCTCTTCCACGTCCTCGCGACGACGAGGTTGCGCTCTCGCCCACCCTTCCTCCACCCCCTCGTCGCTGATGCACCCTCGCCCTCTTCCTCGCCCTCACCCACCTTGCGACAACGAAGTTGCATCCTCGCCCACCCTTCCCCCTCCCCTCCTGACGACGACGACACCGTCCTCCCTCTCCCTTGTCCTCACCCACCCTCGCCCACCCTCGCCCACCCTTCCTCCACCCCTCGTTCTGACGACGATGCCGACAACAACAACATTGACGACGCGTCCTCGTCGACGTGCCCTTTCCCTTTCCCTTTCTCGTCCTCACCCACTTCGCGACAACGACACAACGACATGTCGCAGGGTACACACGTCATTGCCCTGATGCCTTCCATCTCTATCGCTTCTGTACCCTTACCATCGCCCTCCCTCCCTGCTGATACCCCACGGGTATACCTGCCGCGGGTACAGGTACGGGTCTCCAGTGGCATACCTGCCGGAAAACTCGTATCCGCCATTCGGGTATTGGTTTTTGGCGGGTGCGGGTGCGGGTATGGCTCCCGACACCCGCGGGTTACCCGTACTCTTGCCTAAAGTCTCCCCGCCGCACAATGCACTGCACCCACTTGCTCACACTACTGCACCCACACATATCGCACACGATGGTCCATATTAGGGCCATTTCGATCTAGCTAGCATTTTATATTTACTGTACCCATCTGTATCTGTTGCAAATCTGTTGTGTGATTTGCATGACATCCGAGTCTGAGATATGAAAAAGTAAAGCACTAGAACAATGGTCTGTTAGCCTAATGCTAAGTCGCCGAGTCCTGGCGGTTCCAATACTGGTCTGGCCGGATTTTCAGGCAACAATATCGGCTTGGGGGCCTGTCTCCACTGGGAAGTCCTGTGTTCATTGATTCAAACAAGTATATACCATTGTTTTTGATGCTGGATAGTGGTAGATACTGATTTTCATGGCCGAGAAAGATGAAAATCACGGATGAAAACCACTGAAATTTCACTTCGACAAACACTCAATTTCGGTGGTGTATCCATTGGGAACAGTGAATTTCAGTACGCCCTACACTAGTTTTCACCCGTCATACTTCTGAATTTCAGTGCTCTCACTTCCCTCAGTGTCTGGTTGTCCCTCCGTCGAGCCTCTAAGCTTTATCCATCGCTGGGTCCTATACGCGGTATTAGTATCATCTACACTGCTTCCGGTGTTTCAATTTGCCTCCGCCAAAGGTCACTACCCTAGGTTGCCAGCGCATGCTTTGCTGATGGCAGATACGGTCCAACACCCGCGATTTTCGGTTTCAAGTTCCAAGTTTCAAGTTCCAGGCT